>PVJA010016039.1:0-44246 GCA_004027025.1 Myocastor coypus
ACTGTACTCTGTAGAATGATTGTGAGGACATTATGCAATATGTCAACTTTCAAAGAAAAGAAAGGGGAAAAGAAAAAAAAGATAATAATGTTGATTTAGAAGGGTTAATGTTTAATTGTTTGATCAATCTTATATACCTATATGTATTAATCTAAACTGATCTGATGATGAAAATATGTAATATAACCCGTGTTAAATTTAAACAATAAAAAAAAATAAAGTTTCTAATACCAGGAAACTATCATACATGTCTTACAAGTGGATTGTAAGTCAAAGATACAATATAAATCATAAAACAAAAATTAAACAA
Source organism: Myocastor coypus (assembly GCA_004027025.1). NCBI lineage: Eukaryota > Metazoa > Chordata > Mammalia > Rodentia > Myocastoridae > Myocastor > Myocastor coypus. Next base: position 311 of record PVJA010016039.1, read on the forward strand.
TATTCAGAAAAGTAATTAAATGTAGGACTGAGACAGGATAGTAAATTATTAAAAACTTAATCTTAGCCAAGCATGGTGACAGCCACTTACATTCCCAGCTACTCAACAGTAAGACAGAAGGATTACTAGTTTCTGCCAGCCTGGGAAACTTAGTGAGACCTTATCTCAAAATAAAAACTTTAAAAAGTACTGGGGATATAATGTAGCACTCCCAAACCTTAATCCCTAGTACCATCATGTTAAGTACAAATAAAGTATGATACAGAATTATATATTTCCATAGTATGGCTACAAATATGTGAACATACATTACAATGCCAAATACTAACAAGATTCTGAACTGTGAAAAAAAAAAAAACCCTTCTCTTTATTCCCTGACATTTCTTTAAAGGATTAACTAAAACAATGAAGTTGATTTAGTCCCCCAAAAATTCTAATCCTAAATGCTAAAAACTATGAAACATTTTTTTCTTCATTGTTGTTTCTATTTGTTTTGTTTGGTCTGGTTTTGGTTTTCAGAGATAGGGTCTTGCTATGTAGTTGAAGCTAAGCTTGAACTCACTACTTTGTAGCCCAGATTACTTTAAACTTCTGGGTGATCCTTTTATCTCAGCCTCCCAAATGCTGAGATTACAGACATGTGCCATCACACCCAGTTGAAACATTTTTTCTTAAACACAATTAAATATATGGAGGTGGGTAGAGCTTAGAACATCTCCCTTTAAATATGGATTGTTAAATAAGAAATTTTTTTTAAATGCATTTAGGACAGGGGATACAGGGTCTACAGGATCTGACTACGTAGAGCGGACTCATAGTGATTCTCCTGTTTTCAGCCTTCCAAAGTGCTGGAATTATAGGCATGCCACCATGCCCAGTGTCAATCACAGTCTCATAGCACCCTGGAGGCGGGGTTGGCACAGCAAGCCTAGGATGGAAACCCCATTGCAGCACTCTGCCAAAGTAAGTGCTTTAGTCTGGAATAAGGAATGTTTTTAGTTGAAAGAATTTTAAAAACAGCATGTGCAAGGACTTTCTGGTCGCCCCATGAAGCAAGTATAAAACCCTCATATGAAAGGTGCCTTCCTTTTACCTGTAGGGAAACAATGTCTTTATTCCTGAAGTTAAAGAATGTAGAGAGATACCTGAATGAAAAGCCTTTTTTCTGTGTTTCCTCCAGTTTACTACACTTAGTTTACAGCCCCTTTGTGCTATCATATTCCTTGATGATTTTCTGCTTTTCATCAAACAACATAAAAATATTCAGGTTTAACTACTTTTTTTGAACTCTCAGTTTCTTTTATAATTCTTATGTCATATAGAACTTACATAAGATAAATTTGTATGCTTTCCTACTTTTAATGTCTTGCTATAGAAGTCCCAGCCAATGAATCTATGATGAGTGAAAGAAAAGGTTGTTTTTTTTTCCTGCTCTGCAAGAATCTAAGTAAGTATCCAGATAATAAATGTTTAGATACCTAAGAACTGGGAAAAAAAATCTATATTTAGAAAAGGTCTAAAGCACTCCAAATATTCAGGAATTTCAAACCCCCTGCTAAAATCACCAGGACCAGTGAAGACAAATTCTGGGTCTATCAAAAATAAACAAACAAACAAACAAACCACATTTTACAAACAAGACTGGCATATTATGCTTTATGGCTAATAATAATGATACTGTTAAGACTGGAAACAATTTAGTATTATTCTATCTAACTTATATTTTGTATTATTTTATTTACTTGTTATTGTGAAACAAGATTTCACTGTTACCAAGGCTAGTTTGAAACTCACAATCCTCCTGCCTCAGCTTCCTAAATAGCTGGCATGGTAGGTGTATGTTATTATCTGTGGATCATCATCTAAATTTTAGTATAATATTTTTTATTTAGTCTTAAGTAAGCAATTATCATATTGACAGATAACCACAGAGAAATTACCTGTTGGTTTGAAATTGACATCTCCATCTATCTTTATCAAGTCTAGGGATGATAAATCATTCAGATTCTTCAAACACAATTCTGTTGAATTTTAGAAAGTATATTTTCATTTTAATAAAATGATGAAGCAAAGCAAAACATAAGCTATTATTAAATATACTAAAGTTGTGTTATACTATAATTTCTGGGAAGGAATGCCCTTATTAAAGCTGTGAGGGAAAAAATACAGTAAAAAAGTCAACTAACATGTTAAAAAGATGCCCTAATAATAACAATATAAGTAGCAAAAAGAACATGTAATAAGTGATAAAATAATATTTGCTACTTATGGCATTCAAAATGGCATACATATCTTAACTTATTTAACCCTCAAAATAACACATTAAGGAATCACTGTTATTATTTGGAGATACAGATCAGGCAACTAAAGAATATGAATTAAGTAACTTGCTCTAGGTCTAAATAAATATTTTGCTCCTGTCATCCATAGTGACATTAGTTTTCAGTTCTCTTTTTTCTTTAAACTTTGTCAAACTTTAAATTTCTTTAAACTTCCATCAAAGATGTTTATACACAAATTATAATAGTTCAATAATTCTACAAAGTTTATTTCACAACCCACTTGTCTCATTTACTTTTTTTTTTTTTTTTTTTTAGGAAACTAATCCTTTCTTAGCTGATTTTTTAGTATTTGCTTGCATTTTTGTTTGTTTGGTTTGTTTTTTGTATCAGGTATCAAACTCAGGACCTTGTGCTTGCCAGGCAGACTTATCTTGCTGAGCCCTAGTTCCAGGCTATGTTTTTTTGAAATATGAAACTGTTGTTACCTACAAAGGGCATCTAAAGAGGAAGTAATGGAGTCCATGCTCACAAATCAGTAGGGATCTATAGACTTCTAATTGTAGCCTATTGCTTAAAACTTTTTCTCTACTCTATGCTACAGCTCAGAAGTGGAACAGCTGAGAGCAAAGTACCACACTTGTTCCATCAAAAAAAAAAACAAAAAACAAAACAAAAAACAGCACCACTTTTCCAACTCTTTTTTTTTTCTTTTTTCCTTTCTTCCAGCTCTAATGAAATTGAAAGGGAAGCAACATTTCCAAATCCATCCCTGGAAGCAAGCATCACCCACATACCAAAACCAGAGAATAATCCAACCAAAAAAGACTTCCTAATGAACAGAGAAGCAAAACATCCTCAATAAATACTAGCAAACAAGCAGCAAATCATCAAGAAGATTATACATCAAGTTGTAAGCATGGTTCAGCATATACAAATCAATAAATGTAATGCACCATAATAACACAGCCAAAGAGAAAACCCATAATATGATCACCTTAATAAATGCAAAAAAAAAAAAAAAAATCACAAAGTCCAAAACCCATTCATGATAAAAACCCTAAAAATAATTGGAACAGAAGATCTTTATCTCAGTCTAACAAAGCCATCTATGACTACTAAGAGTCAACATCATCCTAAATGGACAAAAGTTGAAAGCTTTCACCCTAAAGTCAGGTACAAAGGGCTGGCAAGATAGCTCAGCAGACTAAAGTGCCTTCTTAGGTAAGCTTACGCAAACACAGGCAAGCTCAGGGACCAAGGTTCAATCTCCAGTCCAGAGTGCTATGCCAGTCCCGCCCCCAGGGCAGCTTGAGTCACCTAGGTGTAGTGAGATACACCTGTAATCCCAGTGCTGGAGAGGGTGAAAGCAGGAGTATTATCACAAATCAGAGCTGTGTAGTTGGACACTGCAACAACCAAATAAGAAAGAAAGAAAGAAAGAAAGAAAGAAAGAAAGAAAGAAAGAAAGAAAGAAAGAAAGAAAGAAAGAAAGGAAGGAAGATTATTAAGGTCAAGAACAAGATAAAGATATCACCATTCTTATTTTAATGTAATTCTGGAAACATTAGGTAGAACAATTAGAGAAGGGGAAAAAAGGAAAGGAAGAAGTTAAATTACCATTATTTGCAGATGACATGATATGTTACATAAAAGATCCCCACAACTCTAACAAAAGACTTCTAGATTTGCTTTCTACTGGTGGACAACGCAGAAGAAGCATTGTCAGTCTCTCTTCTGGCTGCCATCATGTCTAAGCCAGAGTCTCCCAAACAGCACGAACAGCTACGGAAGTTCTTCATCAGAGGGTTTAGCTTTGAAACAATTGATGAGAGTTTGAAGAGCCATTTTGAGCAATGGGGAACACTCACAGGCTGCATGGTAATGAGACCCAAACACCAAGCATTCTAGAGGTTTTGGGTTTATCACTTATGATACTATAGAGGAGGTGGATGCAGCCATGAATGCAAGACCATAAACAGTGGATGGAAGAGTTCTGGAACCAAAGAGAGCTGACTCAAGAGAAGATTCTCAAAGACCGGGTGCCCACTAATTGCTGAAGATCTTTGTTGGTGGCATTAAAGAAGATACTGAAGAATACCACCTGTGAGATTATTTTGAATAAAATGGAAAAATCAAAGTGACTGAAATTCTGACCAACCGAGGCAGTGGAAAGAAAAAGGGTTTGCTTTTGTAACCTCTGATGACCATGATCCTGTGGATAAGATTCTCATTCAAAAATACCACACTCAGGCCCAGCAGGATGGCTCAGTGGTCTAAAGCACCTGCTTAGGAAAGCTTAGGCGGCTGCAGGTACCATGGTTCGATCCCTGGCACCTCATGCTGCACCAGCCCTGCCCTCAGGGCAGGCTGAGTTGGCCATAAAAATAAATAAATAAACAAAAGTTCTGAAACAAGAAAAAAAATAAATAAATAAAAAATTCTTTACAAAACAAAACAAAACAAAAATACCACACTGTGAACAGCCACAACTGTGAGGAAAGCCCTGTTGAATTAGATGGCTAGTGCTTTGTCTACCCAAAGAGGCTGAAGTGGTTCTGGAAATTTTGGTGGTGGTCATAGAGGTGGTTTTGGTGGCAATGATAGTTTCAGTCACAGAGGAAACTTCAGTGGTTGAGGTGGCTTTGGTGGCAGCTGTGGTAGGGGTGGACATGGTGGCAGTAGGGATGGCCACAATGAGTTTGGTAATGATGGAAGTAATTATGGAGGTGGTGGAAGCTATAATGCATTGGCAATTACAACAGTCAGTCTTCAAATCTGGGACCCAGGAAGAAACCTTGGAGGCAGAAGTTCTGTGCCCTGTGGTGGCAGAGGCCAATATTTTACCAAACCATGAAATCAAGGTGGCTGCGGTGGCTCCAGCAGCAGCAGTAGCTATGAAAGTGGCAGAAGGTTTTCAACACTTCCAGGAAACAGAGCTTAGTAGGAGAGGAGAGCCAGAGAAGGAACAGGGAAGCTACAGGTTACAACAGATTTGTGAACTCAGCCAAGCACAGTGGTGGCAGGGCCTAGCTGCTACAAAAAAGACATGCTTTAGACAATACTCATGCATATGGGCAAAAAACTGGAGGACTGTATTTGTGACTAATTGTGTAACAGGTTATTTTAGTTTCTGTTCTGTGGAAAGTGTAAAGCATTCCAACACAGAGTTTTAATGTAGATCTTTTTTTGCACCCATGCTATTGATTGTTAAATGTAATAGTCTGGTCATGATGCTGAATAAATGCGTCTTAAAAATAAAAAAAAGACTTCTCGACTTACTAACTAAAATAAGTAACATAGCTAGATGCAGTCACCACTCAAAAATCAATGACATTCCTGCACATGAATAGTAAACTCACTGAGAGGGAAATCAGGGAAACAACAGTTTTCATAATAGCATCCCCTAAAGTGAAACACCTAGGAATCAATGAAAAAAGTAAAAAAAAAAACAAAACTTCCACAATGAAAAACTACAGTACTGTGAAAAAACAGATCAAAGAGGCTATCAGAAAATGCAAAGATATCCCGTGTTTGAGGAAAAAAGAACCAATGTTGTTAAAATGGCCATACTTCCAAAATTATCATACAGATTTAATACAATTCCAATGAAAATGCCAATATCATATTTCATAGAATTGGAGAAAATAATCTTAAAATTCATTTGAAACCAAGAGACCTAGGATAGCAAAAACAATGCTGAGCAACAAAGGCAAGGCAGGGAGCATCACAACCCCTAATTTGAAATTATACTACAAATTTGTAACAAAAGCAACATGGCATTGATAAAAACAAAAACAAAGCAAAACAAAAAGACCTCCGCAGCAATAGAATAGATTTGAAGATGCAGAAACAACAATTCAATTATTGCATTATCTTATCTTTGACAAAGAAGCCAAACACTTTCACTAAAAGAAAGACAGACTTTCTAATAAATGGTACTGAAAAAACTGGCTTTCCACATTCCAAACAATAAACTAGACCCATATCCTACATCGTACATTAAACTAAAATCAAAATGGAAGAAAGATCTACATATTAAAACAGATATTGGTGTAGGCAAAGACTTTATGAACAAAGTTCTGCTCTCATAGTAACTACCACAAAAAATCAACTGGGACCTCATCTTATCAAAAAGCTTTTGCATGGCAAAAGTAACTACCAACAAAATGAAAAGACAACATACAGAGACAGAAAATTTTTAACCAGTTGTCCTTCTGACAAAGGACTAATATCCAGAAGATATATAAAAGAAAATCAGACCCCTCCCAAATTTTAAGGTGCAATACAAAAATGGGTATCTGAGATAAATGCATACTTCTCAAATGAAGTATAAATGGCAAATATATATATGAAAAAATGCTCAACATCACTAGCTATTTATGAGATGCAAATTAAAACAGTGCTGAGATTCCATTTCACTTCAGAAAGAATAGCTATTATCAAGAAACTAACCAGAGCCCATGTCTTAGTTACTTTTATTTCATTGCTGGGACAAATACCCAATACCCAAAATGAAGGAAAGAAAGGTTTATTTAGCTCAGTTACTGGAGGTTTCAGTCCATATTCAGCTGGCTCAAGGCTGAGTGGAACAGGGCAGAGAACATCCAGTTCATGGCAGCGGAACAGCAACAATCACAACAGGCCAACAACAGTAACAGAGAGCAACAGAGGCAACCAACCAACCAGGGCAACTGAGAACAACAGAGTCTGTCTCTGTCTGTTTTATAATACATCCAGGCTCTTTGCCTCAAGATAGCCGCCTCAGACCACACCCATAATCCCAGAAGTACTAAGACATATAATCCCAGTGGATCATGAGTTAGTCTCAAACTCTAGAAGTCCCCACCCTATGACTGCATGAGGTTTTGTGGGGACAACTAGAGACAAACCATAACAACCCATCACATAGCTCAGTGGTCTAAATGCCTGCTTATGCAAGCTTAGGCAAGCACACAGGGATCTCGGTTTGATCAGCACCAAATGTGCCAGTAGTAACCCCCCGAGGTGGGCTGAGCCAGCCAAAAAAAAAAAAAAAACCTAACCAATAACAAATGCTGCCAGGACTCTGGGGAAAAAGAAACCATACTCCACTCTCCACTGTTGGTGGGAATGTAGACTGGTATAACTATAACCAAATCAGTGTGGAGATTCCTCAAAAAACTAAACTTAAAGGTTCCATTTGACCCAGCTATTCCCTTTCTTGGTATCTTTTTCCCCAAAATTAAAAGCCTCATACCACAGTGATACAGTAATATGTACACACCAATGTTTATAGTGGCACAGTGAAATGAATTGAACACACATGTTGAAATACCACTTGGTTTCTCTAGAGAAACCAAAAGTAACTAAGGACCAAAATGTATAATAGATATTTGGAAGTAGGAAGAAAATATTCAACTGAAAAGGAAAAAAAGGAGTTAGGGAGAAAGAAAAGAAGGTAAAAAGAAAGAATAGAAGGAAAAATGGAAACAAAGTAAAGAAACTGAAGGAGGGATAGAAGGGAGCAGAGGGGAGATGGGGAAACACTGCTTAATTAAATAAGTTTGATAGAATAAAATGTGTGATAATTAAGGATTTGAAGGTTTTCTAACTTTCTGCATTACTACTAAGTCAGTTCATTACTCAGTAATCAGTCAGTCAAGGAAGAACGTTTACCATACTTTATACTGAGCACCAGTGTAAGCTCTACATTTGTAGCAATATACCACATGACCTTGTTCTTGGGATTTATATTTTACTGAAGAAAATAATCAATGCACTAATAATAAAGTTTCAGATATTGAAAAATGTGGTAAAAAACAAAGGTTCTAACCTAGAAAACAAACTAGAAGTTTTAAGATTTTAAGTAAAGCTTGTGTGTGTGTGTGTGTGTGTGTGTGTATGTGTTTGCGGGATCAGGGTTCAAACTCACTACCTTGCACTTTCCAGGCAGGCACTTGTGCTATGGAGCTATTTCCCCAGCCCCTATTTGTATTTCTAATACATGCTAGTTTCTGATATAAATTAAGGATATAATCCCTCTAATTTTTAAAACATAGATATTACACAGATTTTGCACAATAAAGGAAAATGATAACAGGGAAGTCAATTTATCTTACTGTCAACAAATGATTTGAACAAGATAGTACAGGAAGACCTCTCAGAGGAGCTGATGATATTCAATAGAGACTTGAATGAAATGGAGGTGAAGTTCATGTAAATATTCTAGAATATTTCTTAGAATAGAAATGTTCTAAGAATAAAGAGAAAGAATGTAAAAGATCTGAGTCAGAATAAGCTCAGCATGCTTAAAGAAGAATATAATAATTTGTAGACAGCAGAATAAAAGGGAGAAAATGATAAGATATCAAAACAAAAATATGCAAAGGATAGCAAGTAGGATTTTTTGACTGGGGAGTGCTGATAGAAGTTTCCATTGTATTTTACAAGTGAAAGGGGCATTTTTTTTTAAATTATTTATTTATTTTCTTGTTTCAGAACCTTTGTTTATTCACTCATTTTTATGGCCGGCTCAGCCCACTCCAAGGGCAGGGCTGGCGCAGCATGTGGTGCCGGGGATCGAACCGCAGTCCCTGAAGCCGCCCAAGCTTCCCCAAGCAGGCGCTTTAGACCACTGAGCCATTCCGCCGGGCCTGAAAGGGGCATTATTAGAAGATAAATAGCAAAAAGACATAACCAAATTTAATAAACATCATATAGTACACTTCAGATTTCTTTCTGAAAAATTTAAGGTACACTGCTAAGAATAATATGAAGGTTCTGAAAACACAATCTGAAAGTACATTGAAGAATACTGAAAAAGCCTGTGAAACAAGTTACTGTCCCTTGTCTTTCTCTGAGAAGCATGACTTACCCTGCCTGAAAGTAGAACCAAAGATTCTCATTCTGAAAGGGTCTTGCCTCATACCCCCAGGTATTAAAATACTAAATGATTAATTGAATAAAAAAGCTATAATTTGGGGCTGAGGAGATAGTTCAGTGGAACAAGTGCTTTCCTGACAAGCACAAGGTCCTGAGTTCAATCTCTGGTGCCACGCGCAAACGCGCATCTCCCCCCCCCCCACGCTGTAGTTTGATAGGAAGACACTGGTATAAGTAGGAATAAAAAGCTTAGAATCAAGGGTCAAAATGTATAACAAATATTGTGAAACAGGGAAAAATCATTCAAACGGAAAGGAGAACTAAAGAAGGGAAAGGGGAAAGGAAACAATGGAAAAGGAAAAAATGGAAATAAAGCTTTTGTAAATAAGGGGAAAGAAGATGAAGGGAGGAAAGGGAAATGGAAAGAATAGTCAACAAGTTCCCCATCAGAATGTTATCATCATGTATATCTAAAATGTAACAATGAAATTCATTTTAAAAAGAGGCCCATAATCAAGCAAGGCTTACATTTTCAATTAAAGTAAGACTAGAAAAATAAAGGCAACACTGGCAACATTTTGAAAGATCATGGTCATTTTAAAAATAAAGCAGGGACTGAGGAGATGGCTCAGTAGAATAAGAGCTTGCCTGGAAGCACAAGGGCCTGAGTTCAATCCCTGGTCCCGAAAAAATAAATAAAGCAAACAACCCAACTTAACATATTATACAAAGGAAGATACTCTGATACACTTAATGTATACACTGATTAAGAAAAAAGTACATTGTCAGGCATTAATGATATAAAAAAGAAATGATTCATACATTTTTTCCACAGCCAAGTTTACTTGTAATTTATAAAAGAGTATCCTTACTTTTATAATAACTGATTTTTCTCATCAAGGTTTATAGAACATACATTTTTAGAAGTGAATATATCTAACCTTGTAATTTTGCTTCAATTCCATCTTTGTTCAATCCAGATGTAAAACCTGTACAAATGATTAAAATTTATAAAAAGTAAAATAAAATAGACCTGATTCATCTTTATAGGCTCATTCTATACCTTCACTTAGCTGGAGGAAAGTAAATTTCATATGAAGAAAAAATAGTTTAATGAATTTAAAGCTTAAATATTTATAGAACACAACCCACTATTTTAACATCTTCTCTATATAAATAATCTAATTTTGGCTTATTTTATTGTATAAAAATGACCAAAAATACCATATTTCAATAAAGATTGTGTTGACTCAATTTCTAGTGTTTTAGAAATAAAAAATTTCTGCCAAGTGATGAACATTTTCCAGGGAACTTTCATTATTAAATGGATGTTCCTATGAAAAAAATTTTAATGCAACCATTACGAAATACATATCATTAAAATTGAAACTACTACAATGCAGTAATTTAACCTCTCAACAGATGTATAAGTACATGCATATAAAGACATATAAAAAAGTTGATAGCAGTTTTATTTAAAACTAAGAATGTCCTTTCATCAAAATATTCTTTTAAAAATTGAAAAGTTAATCCAACTTAGCAGAAGAAATTTGAATATGTCTATTTGGCAAAAGACTCTTATCCAGAATATATAAAGAACTTCCTATACATTAATAATAAAAATACAAGTGACCTAAAATAGATTTAAAAAAACTTGAACGGACATTTTACAACATGGAACTAGTGGTTAATAACATACAAAAGGTCCTAGTGCTAGTATCCATGAGGGAAATGCAAAATGAAACCACAAGCACAAAATACAAAATCAACACTAAGAAAAATCAATAGATGTTCTACATGCCAAAAATGAAGAAAACCAGGAAAATAATTCCTTTCACAATAGCTTAAAAAAGGAATACCTAGGAATCAACCTAAGGAAAGAGGTAAGAAAACTCCTAAAATGAAAATTTCACAACATAGATGAAAGAAGAGCTGGGTGTGGTGGCACACAACTGCAATCCCAGCACTGAGGAGGAGAGGCAGGAAGACTGTTGGGAGTTCAAGACCAGCCTGGGCTACAAAGTTAGCCAAAAGTCTGCCTGAACTGCTTAATGAGACCCTGTCTTAAAAAGACACACACACACACACACACACACACACACACACACACACACACATAAATAAATAAATAAAGAAGAAGAAATAGAAGAAACAGCTCTCATGTTCATGGGTCAACTGAATTCATATTGTTAAAATGGCCATATAACAAAGTCTATCTACAGTTCCAATATTATGATCATCAAAATTCCAATAACATCCTTCACAAAACTAGACCAATAAGTCTAACATTCATATGGAAACACAAAAGTCCTGGACTAGCCAAAATATCCTAAGCAAAAAGAGCAAAGTTGGAGGCATCACAACTCTATTTCAAATTATGCTACAGAGCCATAATAGCCAAAACAGTATGGCATTGCCACGAAACTGACACTCACAGGAACAAACCCCCTCAACTACAGCCATTGATTATTGACCAAAGAGCAAAAAGTGCACATGGGAGAAAAAGAAGCTTCTTTAACAACTGGTGCTAGGGAAATTGGATATCCATATGTGAAAGACTGAGTCAAGCTCCCTGTCTCTTAGCCTGTATAAAAATCAATTCAAAATAGATAAAAGATATAGATATAAGACCTAATACTTTGAAACTGCTAAAAGAAAACAGGGAAATACATGGTGCCATAGGCATAGGCAGACTTCATGAATAGGATTCTAATAAAAACAAGAATCTGGGATGAGGAGATAGCTCAGGGGTACAAGTGCCTCCCTGGCAAGTACAAGGCCCTACGTTCGATCCCTGGTTCTGAAAAACAAGAAATGTGGGATTACACCAAACTTAAAAGTTTCTCAAGAGCAAGTTAAGTAACTAACAGAGTAAAGAGACAGCCTACAAAATGGGAAAACATCCTTACTAGCTACTCTTCTGACAGAAGGTTAGTATCTAGTTCATAGAAACAATAATGAAATGGTCAAATAGCCCAGTCAATAAATGGGCAAATGAATTAAATAGACACTTTTCACAAGAAGACCAAGTATACAACAAAACTATGAAAAATATTAACACCTTTAGATGTTAGGAAAATTCAAATGAAAACTACATTAAAATTGGGTCCAAGTTGAGATCCAAGGCAAACTCTCAACTGCTACATGTTTATAATCCTGGTATATGTTTATAATACTAGAATTCTGGGAGATTGAGTCAAGAGGATTGCAGGTTTAAGCCCAGCCACCACCAGCTTATCAACTTTTCATGAGACAAACTTAGTGAGAGTATGCAGATATATAGCTCAGTGCAAAGGTCCGGAATTCAATTTTAGAGAGAGAGAGGACAGAGACCTACATTGAAATTCAATCTTATCTCAGTCAGAACAGCTATCATAAATATTATAAAACAAACAATACAAATAATTGCAGGTGAAGATATGTACTGGAGGAAGAAGCCCTTCTATGTCCCTTGTGGCTATGTAAATTAGTACAGTCCCCTTGGAACTCAGTATGGAAGTTCCTCAAAAAACTAAAAATAGAGCTGCAATTTGATCCAGCTACACCACTTCTTGGTATATAGTTGAAAAACTTAAAGTCAGCATTTAAGAGATACTTGGTGTCTTAGTTAGTTTTTACTCCTTGCTGGGACAAATACCCGACACTCAAAATGAAGGAAGGAAAGGTTTATTTAGCTCACAGTTACTGGAGGTTTCAGTCCATATTTGGCTGGCCCAAGGCTGAGTAGAACAGGGAAGAGAGCATCCAGTTCATGGTGGTGGAACAGCAACAAAATGGTGGTACAGGTAGCCAACCAAACAGGGCAGCAGAGAGCAACAACTCTCACAGCAGCAGAGCAACAGCACCAGTCAGTCTCTCTGTCTCTTTATATTACATTCAGGCTCTCTGCTTGAGGATATCCATCTTAGACCACGTCCATAGTCTCAGCCGTACTCAGACTGATAATCCCATCAGTACTAAAACACAATCCCAGGGATTAAGTCTCAGTCAATAAAAGCCACGCCCCATGACTCCATGAGGCTTTGGGGGGACAACTAGACATAAACCATAACATTTCACCCCTGGACCCCCAAAGTCTCATACATATCCCTTTGTACGAAAGACATTTTAGTCCATCTGGAAGAGTTGCCAAAGTCCCAATAGCTTCAGCATTGCTGAAAAGTCCAAATCCCAAGTCTCCTCCAAGATCGAAGGCAAACTCAACTGTGAGCCCCTGTACAACAGAAGAGTTAAACATATCCAACATTCAAAGGCGTAAGATAAACATTACAATTCCAAAAGTTGCAAACAAGGTAATACAAAACATTGGGACCAACACATGTCCAAAATCCAGCAGGGTAAACATTAAATCCCATAGTTCCAACTGGAGCATCTGAAGCAGTCTGCACTGAGTTGTGAGCATCATGCAACACCACTCCTATGGCACTCTTGGTGGTAATTCCCATGGTTTCTCTCTTAGGCCAGCTTTGCTCTCTCTTAGCACGATCCACATTCCTGGCTTTTCCAAACTTCTGGGGTTTCCACTTAACAGGCTTCTCACACCCAGCTTTACACAATTCCCTCTCAGGGGCACACTGCCTGGCCTACCAGGCCTTCTTCTGAAATCAAGGTGTAGGGCCCGGCAGGATGGCTCAGTGGTCTAACGCGCCTGCTTAGGAAAGCTTAGGCAGCTGCAGGGACTGCGGTTCAATCCCCAGTACCACATGTTGCGCCAGCCCTGCCCTCAGGGCAGGCTGAGCTGGCCATAAAAATAAATAAACAAACAAAAGTTCTGAAACAAGAAAAAAAAACCCAAATATTAAAAAAAATGAAATCGAGGTGGAAGCCTTCTTAACCTCAGAATTCCCACATTCTGCATACGCCCATGTGGATAATGCCAAGGGTTGCTGCCAGCTAGAGCAGTAGCCGGGCTTCCTTCTCTCTTGGCCGAAGGGGTCAAGGGCCTAGATCGCTGAGCACTCTGACCCTGATGCTGAAAAACAAATTCTCCATGCCAGCACCATTTTTTTTTTTTTTTTTTGTCTTTTTGAGACAGGGTCTCCTTATGCAGTTTAGGCTGGCGATGCCGGCACCATTTTGAAGCCTGGGTTGGCCGCTGCCACCATTCTGGTGGTACTTGGGTCTCTGCAGCTTTCTTCTTAAAGCAAAGCCTCTCGCCCTTGCAATTCTGAGGCTGCAAAGGGTAGAGAGCTGCTGCCTCTTGTGATGCCCTCAAGCTACCCTTTTGATTCTCTGGTTTCTTCCCAGCAATGTAGACCTTTTAGCTCCATCTTGGAAGTCCACAGCTTTCCTGGTACTTCCTTTCTGGCCAAATTCATGTTTTAAATCACCCTTCTTGGCTGTTTCCTCTTGATTTTCAACATAAACCTGGCTAAAAGCAACCAATAACAACCACACCACCGCCCCAATAGTTTGCCACTTTGAAATGTCTCTTGAAAGATTAATCAGTCCGCCATGCTTAATCTCAGTCTTAGACAAAGTCTTTGGGCATGAGCAAAATTCCAAAAGACTTTCAGCCAATCCATGGCACAAATCATCTGGAGTCCAGTGATCAGTGCTGGCCTTTTCTCCAGCAGAAACCTCCTCAGCCTAGTCTTTACAGGCAGGCCTTCTGTCAGTCTTCTGGTCTAATCTCTGACTAGAATCGTCCAAGCTGAACGAACAGCCAAAGCCATTCTAGTGCTTTGTTTTTAGCTGATGTCTCTGAACTTTTCCTATCTCTTCCTATAAGCCATTCCCAAAAGCTTGTAATCCACATTGTCAGGTAGTCACAGCAACAACCCCACTCTCGGTACCAAATTCTGTCTTAGTTACTCTTCTCTCATTGGGGCAGCAGAGAGCAACAAGCCTCGTGATCAGCTACAGAAAAGGGGACAGCTGTTGCTCTGCTGCCATGAGAGTTGTTGCTCTCTGCTGCCCTGTTTGGTTGGCTGCCTCTGTCGCTATTTTGTTGCTGTTCTGCCGCCATGAACTGGATGCTCTTTGCCCTGTTCCACTCAGCCTTGGGCCAGCCTAATATGGATGGAAACCTCCAGTAACTGTGAGCTAAATAAACCTTTCCTACCTTCATTTTCAGTGTCAGGTATTTGTCCCAGCAACGAGAGAAGAGTAACTAAGATACTTGGCATATTCATGTTTATTGCAGCACAATTCACAAAAGCTAAGGTATAGAATCACCTTAGGTGCCTATAAACATATATATATATATATATATATATATATATATATGTATATATACACATACACACACATATACATATATACAGTGATAAAGAATTACTAATAAGCCACTCAAAAGTATTAAATATTCTTGAATATTTTCCCTGATATGTGAAATCTAAAAAAGATGATACAAAGCCCAGCACAGTGGCATGTGCCTGTAACCCCAGCCAGTTGAGAAAGGGAACTCTTAAGTTTGAAGCCAGCCCAGATATCTTAGTGAGACATTGTTTCTAATAAAAAAATAACTGGTAAGCACAAGGTCCTGAGTTTGATTACTAGTACAACTATAATATAATATAATATAATATAATATAATATAATATAATATAATGTAATATAATATAATATATATAATATAATATATATGGCTTAGGTTGTAGCTTAGCATGAAGGCCCTGGGTTCAATTCCTGGTACTCGAAAAAACAAGACAAAACAAAAACCATGAAAGTAGAAAGAGACTATGATTTTGAGTTCTTTTAAATTGAAAGATGAACAGCAAAATACATAATAAGGAAACACAACACTAAGTATAGACAAAATTTAAGATTTTAAAATTTTGATTTGTTTTCACAGATTTTAGCCATCATTATTGGAGGAAATTTTTTCCACTGGGTTTATTTTTAAGGACTGATTTAAGAGGCTTATTAAAAAGCAGATAAAATTTTCTTACTTTTATCTACACTTGCCTCTAAACATATTTATAATTGTTACCCTTTGTTTCTTTTAACTTTTGGTTTCTGTAAGTTACACTGTGACCCATTAGCACAAACCAAGGCCCAGTTTGCCTGAAAAAAATTACTACTTTTCCACATCAAAGTAACAAACCATAATGAGTTGGGTTTTTCAAAGCTCTGATATAAAGCAAGGTTGACCGTATCCATTCCAAAGCAACATTCACGTCTGTGATGGTATGCAATACTATCTCTGCATTTAAATGTTCAATAAGATGTCTGTGCAAACTAATGGGGAGAAAAACAAAAATCTCTGCATTATTAATATGCATTTAAATGTTATAACTCTTAGATTTTTAAAACTATGATGCTACATATAATATACTCATTGATATGTTAATAATATCCAAAATAACTTAATTTCCAAAAATAAAAAAGAAAGGCTTAAAAAGTCAGTTTTAAACATCTAAAAAATTTGAAACTTTTTCTACTTCATGATTCTGTAAGACACAGCACTTATTTAAGAAACGCAAGGGATAGGAAAATATTTTGGCATAATTTCCCCAAGAGAAAATATATCAAATACTAAATAGTTAGATTGTCTCCCTGATTATTAGACAAATTTTAAAAATGTAAAAATGGTTTCCACTTCTTTTTTTTTTTTTTTGCAGGACTGGGGTTCAAACTCACAACCTTGCACTTGCCTAGCAGGCACTTGTGCCTTGGAGCTATCTCCCCAGCCCCTCCACTTCTTATAAATTAGTAATTACAAATTTATATAATATATATAAATTAAAACATAACAATAGTAAGATCTTAGTAAAAAATTATACTTTTTATAACAAAGATACATGTTACCCCATGCTAAGAAACTCCACTTACTATTGTTGCCTTTTTAAAAAATTAGATTCTTTAAAAATTTAGAAAAAAACCATGAATCAAATTTCTTTTATTATGTTAAAACAAAAACAGTATTAACTTTATTAATCTTTTAGAGTCCTTTCATATTACCTGCTTTCTACGGTATCACTACAAGATAACATTTGAATGTACTTCTCTCTTGTACTTAAGCGAGTCATAATAACTGCAGTAGCTGTAGTGTCAAACTGAAAACAAAGAAACAAATAAAACTCATACACAGTAAGCAAAAGCACGTGGCATTAGTTCTTTTTTTAAATTTTTTTTTCTTGTTTCAGAACTTTTGTTTGTTTATTTATTTATTTTTATGGCTGGCTCAGCCTGCCCTGAGGGCAGGGCTGGCACAGCATGTGGTGCCAGGGATCAAACCGCGGTCCCTGCAGCCACCTACAGGGGCTTTAGACCACTGAGCCATCCTGCCAGGCCCTGGCATTAGTTCTTTACAACCCAAGATCTTAATTCTATTTTGAATACTCTCTTAGCTTTAAATTAAAGGCCAGTAAGCCTAAAAAAAAATGCTTCTAAATTTGAATGTTAACTGAAATTTTAATTTAAAAATACTCAAAAGATAATAGCTGTAATGCAAATAATGTTTTGTTTCAGTGTGACTTATGTCTATCTGTCTGTCTATATGTATTTATTTATCTTTTGTATTTTAGTACAGGGCCTACAGGGTCACACTATGTAGGTCCAACTTGACTCACAGTGATCTGCCTATGTTCAGCCTCCCAAGAGCTGGGATTACAGGTGCACCGCACCATGCTGAGTCTCAATCACCATCTCAGTGCACCCTGGATGCTGGGCCAGCATGGCAAGCTGGGGATTGAAACCTGGCTGCTGTGCTCTGCTGAAGCAGGCACTTTATTTTATTTTGTTTTATTGTTATATGTAACTTTTCATAGTACCTGCTTTTAAAGTAGAAATGCCAGTTGACTGAAATCATTGCTTCAAGTTAGCACTTGGTTGAGGGTGGTTTTTTTTTTGTTGTTGTTGTTTGTTTGTTTTGTTTTTTGCGGTACCAGGGGTTTGAACTCACAACCTTGCACTTGCCAGTCAGGCACTTGTGCCACAGAGCTATCTCCCCAGTCCCCTTGGTTGAAGTTTTGAATAACCCCTTCTCAATCCGATTTAAGCTTAATGTCCTCACACTTTGTGCTTTGCTAGTCCACTAACGTTTCTAGGTGACATGGTCCAAGATCCATCTGACCATCTGCAGGCTCATTTGAAGCTGAAGTGGTCTGGTTCTGGCATTGACCCTGTCTGGTAACCACTTACAGTAGGCATAATTCAGAGATTCTTTCCAAAGGAAATGACTAGCATTTCAACTATGTCTTCATAGAAGTGTAGACTCTGCTATATCTTCCTTATCTGCATCAAAGGACTCCAGGGGAATATGGACACAGGTCATATCACACTTGTAGAGCAGAGCTTAGAGTGACCACTCAGCACCTCTAACTTGATAGGTAGACCACAACTGAACCTTGGGGTTCTTCTGCATCAAAAAGTACACTGTACTTAAAATGTCTTCAAAATCTTCTGGTTCAAAGAACACATTAGATGCAAGAGTAACATCTTGTGGTGATAGAGCTGGAAGATCCTGACATATGTGACTGCAAGTCAGCCCTACAACATCCACTTCAGTCAAGTTATTCATCTGGCAGCTTTGTTGACAGATTTCTGGACAGTGAGGCAGCTCTGAGCAGTCTGATAGTATCACTTCAGCACCACATTTTGCAGCTAAGATTCCTGGAAGGCTCACTCCAGCTCCAATCTCCATTACAGCTTTGCCTGGAAGAGCTCTTCTGTGAAACCAGTGGTACTGGGCCAAGACTGTTGTGCAAGGCCAGACATGGATGACATCCTGGAGATGTAGGACCTGGGTTCATAGTCCTCCTTAATTTTCTACTGGCTGCGTGATTTCACACAGGTTACTTATCTGTCAGTGCTTTGGTTCCTCAACTGCAGGATGTGGATCTCCAGCATAGCAGCCTCAGCCCCTGAGCCCTTCTTCCCTGAGAACCGGAAAACACTGGGCCTGGGCCACGTGGCCTCAGGGACTGCTTACCCTGCGCAGGGATGCCAGGGTGCATAGATGAGACATCCCGAAACAGGCACTTTAGTCTGCTGAGCTATTTAGCCAGCCCTAGTGTGACATGTTTAAATGAACCAAATTTGTTTTGTTTTGTTTTGTTTTTAACCAGGGATTAAATTCAAAACCTTGCGTTTGCCTGGCAGGCACTTACACCACTAACCTAGCTCCCCAGGCATACATTATCAATTTAAAAACCAAAACCAATTTTGGTAAGTTGATATAAGTTGTGAGATTTGGTGTGTGATTTACATATAATCTTGGTTTTTTTTTTTTGGCAATACCAGGGGTTGAACTCAGGACCCTGCGCTTGCCAGGCAAGCACTTACTCCACTGAGCTATGTCCCCAGCCATGTAATCTTATTTATGTTATAAAATCATAAATTTTTATAACTATTTTGACACATTGAAAAAATCTATTCTTCCTAAATATTCCTGTAGTGCCTATATGAATGGCTTCTTCATTCAAGTACTTCTCAGTATTTACATGTAGATGAACTGAGTTTTAATCTTCACAATGCATGGGGACCACTGCTGGCATTTAGTGCTAGACAGAGGGAATGCTTTATAATGCAAATGAGAGTCCTATCCAACAGAAAAAAAAAAGTTTGATCCAAAATTTTAAAAACATCTTCATTTGAAATAAAATAAAAACAGAAACAAACAAATAATAAAACCTTTACTAGTGTACCCACTCCTTAATCCACCTGTTCATTAATCAATGGGAGCTCAATGAGCTGAAAGTGGGAATGGGGTGAAATAGGTCCCAGTTTGTGAGACTTGTTTTACTTCTACTTTTCTAATAAAGTAGATTTTCTCCATTTCTTTTCACTTTATCTAATGAAATGCTAACTAGAAAAAAACACAAAGATAGTTATTAGTTTTTGAAAAATAAATTATGAAAAGTAAAGTTATTGTCACTTACTTGAGGTCGACCTGCTCTCCCAATCATCTGCAGAATATCTGTTTCACTGTATTCCTCAAACATTCCTCCGACATAATGCATTGTAGATTTTATAACTACTAGATGAGCAGGTAAATTTACTCCCATAGCTAAAGTACTGGTAGTAACTGCATTGGATCAAGGAATATTAATCTCAAGCTTTACAATTTTGTTCCTCTATAAGACAATATCTTCATTACAATTTATTAGCTATAACATTAAAGCTCACTTCTAAACCAAGAATTTAGAAAACTAACTTTTCTGTACACGTGGAATAAAAACTTATAAATGTTCATGGTCAGAATTTATATGTTCTTATAAATGTAATAAAAACTCATAATATATATGGAAGGAAAGGACAATATAATATAATAACACATTACATAACCCAAAACTATTAGGTTCTTACTTTTCAAACTTATTTTGTCCAGTAACATGATAAAGAACTAAACACTGCCCAAGAATTTTTCTATAGTACATACACACATATGTAGTTAAAAACAACTCAAAATTTTTAAGTTTTTCTTTTTTGTTTTAAGAAATAATTTTCCCAAATATTTTATAATATCAACAAGAAATGCGTTTTACTTACAAAGAACTGGTAGATCTCCAACAGTAAAAGCTCCTTCAACTACTTTTCTGTCTGATAGGTCCATGCCAGCATGGTGATAAGCAACACCATATGGTAATGTATCTGTAACAGAAATATGTTACTTGTCAGTTGTGGTTAATATTTTATCAGTAACTGCTTCTTAACATGTGTAAATGAAGACACTGTTCAAAAATTACCTCCAACTTACCTCTGAGTTTTGCATCTCGTACAGAATATGCATACTTCTGTAACCTATTGAAGAACACCATAAAATTATTGTTATTCCCAGTAATATTTAAAAACTCTAAAATAACTGATTTTGATACTTACAAATATTAAAAGATTTTCATATTATCTGAAAATGATCTTGAAAAGCAGAAAATATTTCTCATACTTAGAAGTTCCCAGTTTATTAGCTTTAACATCAAAGCTCACTTCTAAACAAAGAATTTAGAAAACTTACTTTACTATACATAGGGAAAAAAACCCGTAAATGTCCACAGTCAGAATTTAAGTCTACCTTTATAATTTGCCTTAAAAATATCTGTAAGAAATAACAAATTCTAAAGCTCTAACATAGGGCGGGGATATAGCTCAGTGGCACAAGGGCAGGCTTGGCAAGTGCAAGGTCCCTAGTTAGATTCCCAGTACCAAAACCAACCAACCAACAACTACTATATTATCACTTAGTAAACAAAGGATTAAAATAAAAATAACTTGGGGGCAGGGTCTCCCATTAGCTCAGTGATTTAAATGCCTGCACGGGATATCCCAATCAGGCACAGGAGACCACAGTTTGATCCCCACAGGCAGCCTGAGACAGCCAAAAATAAATAAATAAGTAAAATAACTTCATTGTGCTGTAAGATATGTCATGTAAAGAAAACTAGGCTAAATTGAGAGAAGAGGAAGAAACCCTGATGAGAGCCAGAGATATAGCTCAGTGACATGGTGCCTGCCTGGCAAATGTCAAGGTCCTGAGTTCAACTTCTCTCATATGGAAAACAAAACAAAAAACCCATGATCATTTGAAAAGAAGTTCTTGGCACTATCAAAGACTATGGAAGTTGCTGACTTTTTTAAAAAAATGTATTTCGTACAGGGTCTCACTCTGCAGGTCAGGCTTGTGTTCCTGTCTCAGCCTACCCAGTGCTGGGACTATAGGCATGCAACACTACGCCCAGTTTCAGGAACCAGCTCAATGGCCTGGGGCAGGACCAGCATGCAGTACCAGGGATCTGAATCTATGTCCTTGCCCTTTGCCAGGCAGCTCAGATTCATAGTGATCCTCCTGTTTCAGCTCCCCAGCACTGGAATTATAAGTGTGCACCACTATGCCTGGTCTTGGTAGGTGGCTTGGTGTGCCCAGGGCGGGGCTGGCAAAGCATGTGGTACTTCGGATCCAACCCAGGTCCCTGTACTTGCCTAGGCAGGGGCTTAGACTGCTGAGCTATCTCCATGGCCCTAGACTTGATCTTTTTTGTTTGTTTGTTTTTATTTTTATTTTATTTTATTTATTTATTTATTTATTTATTTATTTATTTTTGTCTTTTTGAGACAGGGTCTCGCTATGCAGTTGAGGCTGGCCTTGAGCTCACTTTTGTAGCCCAGGCTGATCTCGAACTTGCACTGATCCTCCTGCCTCCGCCTCCCGAGTGCTGGGATTACAGGCGTGCGCCACCACGCCCGGCTTTTATTTTTTTTCTTAATGGCATATAAAGTTTTTATTGTACGTGAAGATAACATTCTACAATTCAATAAGACAAAAAAACAGCTAAAAATGAGCAAAATATTTCAGCAGACCATTTCACAAAAATACAAATGGTCAAGAACTAGACTCGATATTTAAGCACATCCAAGAATCCCCGAATTGATGTTTACCTTGTTGTATATGTAATACTAGGAGCTCTCATTTTATAATGACCCTTTTTCTTTTAAGGATTCACAATGGAAGAAGAGAAGGCAAGAGCAAAGGACATGTTATTATTAAGCATAAATTCTGTTAGTTATTTTAGAAATATTGCCCTATTTAATTAACACAGTAATGATACAATAGCTGATTTACATATACTAAAAATCTAATTAAAGAAACTGAAGGTAATTGGCTGAAATGTAGCCTGATAGAGTGCTTGCCTGCTATAACATCCAGGTTTTGATCTTCAGTACTGAAGGAGGGGATGGTGGGAGTGAGCAGGAGTGGGAGAAGAAAAAAGAGGGGAAAATGGGATGGGGGGAGGGAGAAGACAAGGATGGCGAAAGGAACATGCCCAATGCTCAGTAGCTGGTAAAAGTGACAGTGCTAAAGTGCCTGCTTCCCTAAGGTGCGCTAGGACAGCCACAAAAAAAAAAAAAAAAAAAAAAAAAAAAAGTTACAGTGCTACAGTTGAAACGTGGTTTTCTATTTTAATGCTGTTTCTAATGCTAACATATTTTGCTAAAATCACCAAAATGAGAATAGAGAATAAAGAAAGGGGGAGAGCTAAAGAGTAAATTAAGAAAACAAATTTTCCTTAGGTAAGTGTGGGAAATGAGTATAATACTGCACATACTTCTGTTTAAGAAAACTTTTTAAGCAAAAATAATTCCATGAACACTGAATAGACAAAAAGGGAGATAAGATGTAAATTGGCTTAAAGAGAATTTATATCCTATATAGTTGTTTCTTACTTATATATTCATCTCAAAATGTTAATTACTAAATACTTACCCAGGAAGACCAATCTATGTGAATGATTCTTCCATTCTGGAAAGAATTTTATAGATTTTTCAAAATACCTTTTACTTAGTTTCTAAACAAGAACATAAGCCTCATCACTTGATATATCTTATTTTGGCCTAAAAATGGCATGCTCCAACTTGATCGCTCAGTTATTCCCAATAAGTGAGGGAAAGATGGTATGCTGTTGATTCTCCTAGAGAAGGTTGTCACTCTGGCTTTGTTGATACAAACTCAGTTGTTCGTATCAGTTCGGCTATCAAAGGAATTCAAATCCACACTGTCACTAAGGATGGCTGCAGTTCTCTTTGGGAGAGCTCTGTTTGATCCTTACCTTGAAAGTCTCTTTCCTGTTCTAGTACAGATTATCTGGCCTTCTGGCAAATTCCTTCATCCCTCTTGGCAGACTTTGTAGCTTCTATCACTGGCCTTTAGGCCTTCCCAGTGTAGATCCTTGATACAGACTTCCTTCAGACATTACCTTGGGCTCTTGTCCTCCACTTGGACTCATGAGGGACATTTCCTTAGGTGCTAGGTGTTCAGCTGGACTTGGGCAGAACATTGCCATGGGATCCAGGCTCTCAGCTAAATTCTTTGTTTCTGTAGTGCATGGACAGATCATTTGCACTCTTCCACATTTGACTTTTGGAATATTATGAAATAATACTATAAATTGTGTTCTGTATAAATCTAGTCACTCTTTAAGTCCTGACTACATCAGTTGATTCTAAAACTAAGTATATAAAGGTAAAACTGAAATTTTAAAAGTATAGGTATAGAGCAAAGGAGCTACAAGTAATTTGGAGCTGCTCAATTAGGAATAAACTGGGTGATCACACATTCTCCCAATGCTTGTTCATTGGCTGTTAAGTAGCCAAGGCATCCTTCTGATTAAAAGGCTCAAGAAATACTTGATAGAAATACTTCAAATTAATTTTTGTAAATTAACAGAAACTTCAAAATACCCATTATTTAAATGTGTAATATAGAAGAAATTTGATAGAAAATTAAGACTCTCTAGTCTAGATTCTCCATTAGAAAAGTTGGTCATATTAAGCATAAAGTTCTGAAGCTCTACTGACCCCAAAACCAGGTGTGGTGGTACATGCTTATAATTCCAGCACTGGGAGGATGAGACAGAAGGAACACTAAGAGATTGAGCTGGGTAGCAAGACCCTGTTCCAAGTAAATGGATGGATGGATGGATGGATGGATGGATGGATGGATGGATGGATGGATGGATTTAAAGCAAAATGCTAGTCTGACCCCAAGTGGAAAGAGGTACATCTATACTTGGAAAATGGGTCAGAAAAGTCAATATGTGCTCGTATCTTCATGTAACCTATCCAATCGAATTTTAGTTTACACATTTTTATTCATTCTCTGATGTTATTAATACTAAGCTGATTTCTTAAATCATGGGCTATTAGTCTGCTGAGACCAGCTAAGATTAAATAATTTATCATTAAGTGGTAAATAACACGACTCTCCATTTTAAGAAGTTTTTAATCTGAAGTTTATTTATAGCCTAGTATGGTACTGAGAATGTTGTATTTATGCACTCATTTTTTCATGGATGTACAGGCAAATTCCAAGATTTAGCTATGCATTATGCTGGTATAAACCTGGGTATGCATGTATCACTGTAGCATGTTTTTAACTATTTCTGGAAGATACGTACAAGTGGAATAGCTAGGTCAAATGGATGTCTAGTTTTAGTTTTTCAGTCTCAATAGTGACTCCTACAGTGGTTGTTTACATTCCTACCAACAATATAGAAGGGTTCCTTTTCCTCTATAGCCTTGCCAGCATTTATTATTTGATTTCTTAATGATAGCCATTCTTTCTGGAGTACATTTGAATCTCAGTATTAATGTGCATTTTTCTAGTGACCTGAGTTGCTGAACATTTTTTCATGCATTTATCATCCATTTTTACTTTTTGAGGAATGTTTATTCATTCTACTTGCCTGTTTTTTTTTTTTTTTTTTTTTTTTTTTTTTTTTTTTTTTTTTTTTTTTTTTTTTTTTTTTTTTTTTTTTTTTTTTTTTTTTTTTTTTCTTGTTTCAGAACCCTTGTTTGCTTATTCACTCATTTTCATGGCCGGCTCAGCCTGCCCCGAGGGCAGCGCTGGCACAGCATGTGGTGCCGGGGATCAAACCGCAGTCCCAGAAGCCACCCGAGCTTTCCCAAGCAGGCGCTTTAGACCGCTGAGCCGTCCCGCCAGGCCCTTTTTTTTGACTTTCATTACACAAAAAGAAAAGGTCTGAAGGGTCCTAGTTTTTTTGAGTCTTTATATATTCTAGACATTAGTTGTCTGCAGAATAGCTGGCAAAATATTTTTTTCATTCTGTAATTTGTCTCTTACTCCGATGGCTCCTTACTGTCCACAAGCTTTTTAATTTGGTATAATCTCATTTGTCCTTTTTTTAAAAATAGTTTTTGTGTTTTTTTAATTTTTTTTTTTTGTTGTTTCAGAACTTTTGTTTGTTTATTTATTTTTATGGCCAGCTCAGCCTGCCCCGAGGGCAGGGCTGGCACAGCATGTGGTGCCGGGGATCGAACCGCAGTCCCTGAAGCCGCCTAAGCTTTCCTAAGCAGGCACTTTAGACCACTGAGCCATCCTGCCGGGCCCCTCATTTGTTGATTCTTGATAGCATTTTGTTTTGGCTCATTTCAGTTTATTGCATGGGGTTACATGAGTCCAAATGAAAGCAGACCCCAATAGTTACATTATTCAAGCTGTGAGGTTTTTAAACTCATGACAAGGAACTGAAGGGATGCTCTATTCATTGCAAGAAAATCCTCATGTAAGCTTCAGTGGGCCACAAGCTCTTAAAACCCATGAATCTCCAGCTGATCTTCCTTGGCCAGTCCAAACTCTACTATGAACTGGCATGTCTTCTTGTGCTGGAGCTAGATTACTTCTCCATATTCTGGATGCTGGAAGACAACACCATTGCAGGCAAATTTTTTTTTTTTTTTTTTTTTTTTTTTTTTTTTTTTTTTTTTTTTTTTTTTTTTTTTTTTTTTTTTTTTGTCTTTTTGAGACAGGGTCTCGCTATGCAGCTCAGGCTGGCCTTGAGCTCACTTTCGCAGCCCAGGCTGGTCTCGAACTCTCACCGATCCTCCTGCCTCAGCCTCCCAAGTGCTGGGATTACAGGTGTGTGCCACCACACCCGGCTCAAATTTCTTCTTAAACACCTTCACCAGTTTTTAAAATCATAATCACCAGAGATCTACTGGACAATGGTGAGAGTCTTCTTGTCATTTCTTTGTTGGATTCTTATATGGATATAATTCCTCAGTGCTGGCAGAAAGCAGGTCATCACCTTTACTTGCATCAGCAAAATGATAGGAAGAATGGAGGTTCTGGATAGTGGACATAAGATACTATTCCTTTTCCTTGGTGGAAACTAACTGCAGGAGGTGGCTTGGGGTGGGGTGGGGGAGGCAGGTGGTAGTGGGGGTGGGATGGGTAGGGGATGTGGACCAGTCACAAGGAAGTAGGGGGACTAAAAGGGAAGGCAGTCCTCAGCTGCCACTCAGTGACTGGGGATCTTGTGCTTTCTTGTGCAAATGGGGTGCTGTTCACAAAGCCCCTGCCACCCCAACTTTACACTGTTGGAAGTTTTATCTTTCAGCAGATTAAATATTTGTTTTAACATTTTGATCTTTGATCCATTTTGACTTTAGTTTAGTACACAGTGAGATACATGGTTCTACAGCCAAAATTCTGCATGTGGATAGCCAGTTCCCCAGCACCACTTATTAAAGAGGTTATCTTTCCTTTATTGTGTATTTTTAGCTCATCAAAGAGATAATTAAATGTGCTTAGAGGGGCTGGTGGGATGGCTCAGTGGTCTAAGGCACCTAATTAGCAAAGCTTAGGCTGCCACAGGGACCACGGTTCGATCCCCAGCACCACATGCTGCACCAGCCCTGCCCCCAGGGCAGGCTGAGCCAGCCATTAAAAAAAAAAAAAAAAAGTAAAAAATAAAATAAAGTAAAATAAAATAAAATAAAATAAATGAAATAAAATAAAATAAAATAAAATAAATGGGCTTAGAGGTTTTTTTTTTTTTCTCTTCTGTTCCACTAATCTGTGTGTGTGTTCTTATGCCAGCACCTTTCTGTTTTTTTAGTAGCTTTGTAATACAACTTGAAGTTGGGGCTTCTGATATTCCTACTTTACTCTTGCTACCCAGGACTGCTTTTATTCTTCTGGGTCTCTTTTAGTTTCATATGAATTTTATGATTGTTTCCTCTAGTTCTATGAGAAGTGTTACTGGTACTTTAATTGTGATCAGGGTAACTTTCTATTATCAGTTTTAGAAACATGGCCATTTTGACATTGGCTCTACCCATCAGAGAACAGGGCTATCTTTCCATTTTCTAATGTGCTCTTCCATCTCATCTTTCAGAGAACTGTACTTTTACTGCAGAGGTCTTTCACTTCTGTGTTTAGTTATTTGTAGAAAAACGGATTTGCCTTGAAATCATTAAGTGAAATAAATCAGACACACAAATATCGCATGATTTCTCTTACATAGGAAACTCAAAATATAAAGAGAAAAATAAGATAGACTATAAAAAATAGAGATAGATCTTTGCAATGCGGAAAGGAACCAAGTGATAAAAGAAAGGTATGAGGGAAGGAAGGGAAAGGGGATGAAAAAGAATAGAAATGTGTTAGGTAAGTGTACCAGCTCCCTACCAGGACTGTGATCATTATATACTGCCAACATACACTAACAAAAAATAAAACTGAAAAAATGTTATGATCTAATGAATTAAACAAAAGATATTCATAACTAAATGATAATAAAAGCATATGTTAATAAAAGTGTATACACAAAAACCGAGAATTACAGAAAACTGGTATTAAAGGTGTGACTTGAAGGATAACTTGAATAGGAATTATGTGAAAAACATTCGAGAAAAGAAAACAATGCTGTACTGTTTAAGATAACAATCTGGGGTTTTCACAGAACACAGGCCAATATGTCTTAACTCTAGTAAACAAAATAAAAACACAGTAATGATGAGTCTAGAATATTAGCTAGATATATTATACAAGGTATTACAAACCACACTAAGGACTTAGGCATTATTATGCCTAAAGACTTATCCTACTTACCCTAATAACAGTTAAAAGCTAATATATATAGGGTTTAAGCTGGAAACTGAAATATTTAATATTGTAGTTTTGTTTTGTTTTTCATGGGGAACAGGATCCAGTCTTGCCTCAAACTTGTGTTGATTTTATTGCTTTAGCTTTCTTAGTTTTGGGATTATAGGGGTGCACTACCAGTTCAGTGTTGTAATTTTAATCACTTTGTTATGAAAAACAAAGTAAAAAAGGGAGTATGTGAATGGTCAACAGATAAAAAGGACACAGACAAGACAGAAGATTAATAGTGTCTAAAAGAGACAAAAATGATATCTTTGAGATATATATTGATGAGTCATGAAACCACAATCTACTCACATCCCAGTAGATCCCATGTCTTATAGAGCCCATCACCATCTCTATCATTACATTGGTAACCAAGCTGGTTATTATATTTGGAAGCAAGGATAAATAAGATTTGGTGACTGACTGTATGTGGGAAGGAAGGTAAGAGAAATATCAGTGATTGGTTTTGGCTATCAGCAACTAGAAAGATTATATATAATTATCATAGAGAATGCTAAAGGAACAGCTGGTTTCAGACAAAGAATGAAGGTTGTATTTTGAACATACTTAATTTCAGATGACCTTAAGCTACATAATCAAATGTCAGCTAGATAGATGGACTACAGGTCAGCTCAGAAGGGAAGTCTTAGCTGCAACTATAAATCTAGAAATCCTCAGACATAAATATTATTTAAACTTCATAGATACAAACACACAGTAAGGTGAAACTAGAAAGACTGAATCTCAGAACCTTTCAGAATGTCAAATTTTTCATTTTGGTAGAAAAGGTGAAAAGGGAACTAAAAAATGTGCAGTTTGAAAGTAGTAAGAGCCAGGCGTGGTGGTGCACACCTGTAATCCCAGCACTTGGGAGGCTGAGGCAGGAGGATTGATGTGAATTAGAGAACAGACTGGGCTACAAAAGTGAGCTCAAGGCCAACCTGAACTGCATAGTGAGATCCTATCTCAAAAAGATAAAAAGAAAAGAAAAAGAAAAAGAAAAGAAAGGAAAGGAAAAGAAAAGAAAAGAAGCAAACTAGTAGAAGATGATCATGGAAGAACAGAGTCCAGTGTGTTTAAATAAGGTAGAGGAGGCCAAATTTGTTAGAGGTTCTTGACAGGTTACTTAGCAAGGTTAGCTTTTAGTGATAGGTTACAGCAGCTGGTGCATTGAAATTGCATTAAAAGTGAAGATAGCAACATGGATAATCTTTATTTTTCAAGAAATCTAGTTATGAATTAAAGATAGTCTCATAGCTATATTAAGATTCACTATCTCACTATTATTATTTTACAGATGAGAAAAATATGGCTCAGAGATGTTAAGTAACTTGCCCAAATTTAAAGGAGAGCATTTTCTCTTATTTTATTTGATTCCGAAACATCCTACTTATAATCAAAAGTGAATAAATATACCTTTGTTTCTGTTCCATAGTCATAACAAATTTAGCATCTTTCACAAGAACAGAAGCAGCTTGTTGCACACCTTTTCTTGTTGCACAAAACTGAAAATGAATTAATACTTTCTATATTAACCATGTTAAAAATTGAAAGCCATACTAAGAATAAGCAATCAACAACTCATACCACAAGAGTAGGTTTCTGATCAGAGTATGTTTGTATAACACTGGCAACTTTGTAGTTGAGCGTTAAATCAAACTTAAATTCAGTTTGGTTACTACTGCAGGGAAATCCCAAGACCACTTTCTGAAGTTTCACAGGTCTATGGCTCTCATCCATTTTCAGACATACAGCAGGTCTTTCACCATCTGAAAGCCATTCTGCTACCTTGAAAAAAACGGAAACATGAACAATAAGTCTTTCCTAGTAAAGTTCTGTAGTTAAAAATAACCCAGTTATAAAACACATTGAAGTTATAAAAGTATTCATTTAATATTGCTATTGCTATATTGGTAAATGTTAACAGCACTTTTAAAACTTTATTAGTATGTCTGTGATACATAATGAGTATTTATTGCAGGGAGTTGGTTAACATATATATCACATCTTAATCCTTTTAATTTCTCTATCCCTTCTCCTTTCTCCTGAGCCTACATCTCCAGGTCCCCTTCCCATCTGCAAAAAGGCAACCTCCCTATTTCCTACAATAGTGATATAATACCTTTCACAGAAAAAAATACTGTCTAGGTTATCCTGGCTACAAATAAAATCAGAT
Source organism: Myocastor coypus (assembly GCA_004027025.1). Lineage (NCBI taxonomy): Eukaryota > Metazoa > Chordata > Mammalia > Rodentia > Myocastoridae > Myocastor > Myocastor coypus. The sequence continues at coordinate 30,960 of PVJA010016039.1, forward strand.
AAGAAACTTCAGGCTCATAGAAGCAGAAGGATAAAGACACTAGGAGTAAATTGAGAAAGAGGACATGAATAGACAAAGAAATAACATTCACAGAAACACTGATTACCATAAAGGAAGAAATTTTAAGAATTACAAGATAGCCCTGTGTGTGACTGAGACCTCCCTGGGCACACCAGAAATTCATTCGACTCAGCAACCAGGACTGGTGCATGAGACCACCTTGGGCCCACCAAAAACTCATTCAACCCAGAAACCAGGCCTGGTATCTGAGTGGAACTTCATCCGTCAGACAGGCCCAGTGTGGAAAACTACTGCAGAACTCCCTGCAGAGAGACTAGAGACAAGACCCACCCAGTTGATCCAGGAGTAGAACATCTTGCCAGAGTGGCACAGCAGGTTCACGTTTAAGGGCTACCGCAGAAAGAAGTGGAACTCAGCAGCCAGACCCAAGCCACACCCACCTGGACGACTTTGAACTTGGCAGAGCCAGACCTGGTGCTAAGATAAGAAATCTACCACAGCTCTAGACTAAAGATGAGAAAGGAGGGCTATATAAAATGACAAAGAGAAGGAGCAAAATACACTCAGTATCCGAGCCCATAAGGAACAAATACAGAAGATAATACCATAGAAGAAATTGTAAATCACACACCTGGGGGCTGGTGAGATGGCACAGTGGTACAAAGCACCTGTTTAGACAAGCTTAGGCAACTGCAGGGACTGCAGTTTGATCCCTGGCACCATATGCTGTGCCAGCCCCACCCCGAGGGCAGACTGAGTCAGCCATAATATAAGTTAAATAGCAAACAAACAAAAACAAGAACAATCTTGGGGGTCTGGGAGATAGCTCCATGGCACAAGTGCCTGTCTGGCAAATGCAAGGTCATGAGTTCAAATCCCTGTCCTAAAAACAAAACAAAACAAAACAAAAAAAACAAACAACAACAACAACAAAAAAAAAAAAAACACCTGAAATCTCTGAAATAATAACATCTAAAATAAAGAAACAACTGCAGAAAAGTATAGAGGAAATCAGATCAGAAATAATATCTGAATTAAAAAAAGAAATACTATCCATAGTAAAAAAGTACTAAGTGATTCTAAAGACAATGATAAAAAGAGATCAGAAAAATGATGGAATCCTTGAATGAGCAATATAGGAAAATAATAGAATATATGAAGCAGATTCAAAGTGCTATACAGGAACTTAAAAACTTGATCACAATTTGACAAAACCATTTCAATGAAAGTGAAAATAGACTTTCAGACCTTAAAGACACCATGGCAGCTAGTGAAGAAGTGGCTTAATAACAACCAGGATGCAAAAATAATAATAATAATAATAATAATTCAACATCTGCAATAAGATGCAAAGATGAACAATGTAAGACTAATAGGCATCAATGAGAAAGAAGGAATACAAATTATATAAAAAGAATATGGACAGAATAGCAGAAAACTTCCCAAATGCCAGAAATTCACCACAGAAACAATATAATAAAAGCCACTAGAGAAAAGAAACAGATCATATTTAAAGGAAAATCCATTAGAATAACAGCAGATTTCTCTTTACAAGCCATCAAGTCAAGAAGAGCATGGAGTGGGCCAGAGAGATAGCTCAGTGAAATAAGTGCTTGCCTGGCAAGGGCAAGGTCCTGAGTTCAATTCCTGGTACTGCAAAAAACAGCATGGAGCACAGTACTTCAAGTCTTGCAAGAAAACAAATTCCAACCTAGACTGCTATACCCTGCAAAACTCTCAAGTTCAGTGGAGAAGTGAAATACTTCCAAGACAAAGAACAACTAAAGAATTTCATGATGACAAAGCCAACCCTGCACAGTTTACCAAAAGATATTCTAGAGAGGGACCAAAATGACAACTCTCTGAAGAAGAATGGAAAGAATCCACCAAATAGGTCAAATAATTAAATACAGGGGAAAAAGAGGTATACAAATACAGTCTTTCAACTCTTCTTTTATATACAGCAGCAGAGTATGTCCATCAGCGTATTCTACAAATGGATGTCTCCTGCACCCTATGGGTCATAATTCTGTCTGGGTCTATAGGGTGGATATCAAGGAAATAGTAGCTCTGTCCCACAAGTGACACCTGGCACCAGTAAGTGTCAAGGACACTGTCTGTGTCCACAACATACCAGAACTTTGTGCGATATCCTATACCCAAACTGTTAGAAGTTCTGGTCATATATTTGCCATTCCAGTATTTATGTTATGTTTTACTCTTAGTTAATTCTTTACTGCCATGGAAACTTTTTCCTAGTTGATTATCTTTGTATATATCAGACCATTCAAATATTATGTGAGTACTCCGAATTGATTAGATTCATACATGTGATACACAACACTCTAGCCTCTAAGTTGGACTCATGATTTGAATTTTGGGATACTGGTTTTAAATATTTAATTTAATTTAAATTAATATTAATTTTCTTAATATTGTTTAGTTATACTTTTTGTTTTATGATTCTCTGACTTACAATCTACTTATAAAAGATGGTATGATATTTTCTCCTAGTACTAGAAATTTTAAAAAGAAAAAAATATATATATACACAAGAGAGTTAAGATAGATATACAGCTACTTTGTCTTAGTTCATTGAGAATAAAAGTTGGTACCAATATTGTTTAGACAAGATATCAGGACTGTACCTTGCTCTCTGAATAACTACTATGTAGACAATAATATGAATGGTATTAATTATTGTAACTATCCTAATTTGTTTTGAAACTGTTTAATTGCTATTTTATCTTTTTTCTCATTAAAATGAATAAAAAAAAGAACACGGTAATTAGAAGGGAAACCATTAGAGAACAGAAAGGGAATCAGGGAATGAGGGGTAAGGACAGTAAGGGAGACTAATAGATGATAATTATGATTGAAATATAATATATATGCATATATGTGTGAAAGTGGCACATATATACATTACAATGCAGTACAACTAATAGATGATAAGACAAAGAAAGAACAAAACATTTTATTTATATAATAAGTGTTTATCAATAAGTAAGACACTGTGGTGTGCTGAAATAGCAAGTGAGACTGGACAGTGGTGTGCTCCTATAATCCCAAAGCTCGGGAGGCTGAAAACAAGAGAATCACTACAAATGCAATCTGTATAGTGAGACCCTTTGTGCCATAAGCTAAATACATAAAAAAATAAAAAATAAGATAATAATAATCAATAAACTTGACAGATGGGCCAGCCAGACAGCTCACCAGGCTAAAGAGCCTCCTTAGGCAGAGAGCAGCGGTCAGAGTTCAATCTCTGGTGTGCTAAAAACAAATGAATCATTACAAGTCAGATCTACATAGTGAGACCTTATAGACCCTGTATGAAATACAATAAATAAATAAATAAAAGAGATAAAATAAACTTGATAGATATTTAATATAATATAAATATTTAATCTTTTTTTTATTTTTGTACTGGGGTTGGAACTCAGGACCTTGAGCTTGCCAGGCAGTCCCCCCACCTCCCCGAGAAAAAAACGCATATATTTAGAATTATCCAGCTGGACTCAGGTTATCCCAACATGCAACGCATCATAATAAGGAGTGAGTCAAACATATGCCTTCTTCTCTCCATCAGGCCTGATTAGGATATTGACTTTGGCAATATTGATGTCATAGAGCTTCTTTACAGCTTGCTTCATTTGGTGCTTATTGTCTCTGACATCCACAATGAACATGAGTGTGTCATTGTCTTCAATCTTTTTCATGACTGACTCTGTGGTCAGGGGGAACTTGATGATAGCATAGTGGTCAAGCTTGTTTGTCCTGGGGTGCTCTTCTGAGGGTATCTGGGCTGCCTCTGGAGCCGCAGTGTCTCAGGATGGTGAAGCTGGGTGACATTCTTATCTTCTTTTTGTGGCTGTGGATGCCTTTTAGCACAGCCTTCTTGGCCTTCAAAGCTTTTGCTTTGTCTTCAGCTTTGGGAGGGGCAGGGGCTTCCTTCCCTGCCTTCAGCACCATCTTGGTAAAACAGCTCTCTCAACCTCATTCCCTGAGTCAGGTTCTTATGCTGCTGAGCTACCTCCCTGTCTAAATATTTAATCATGAATAATAATAATTTTATTATTATATTTTCCAGTGTTAGAATTCAGAAATTTGACTGCTGGTAGGATATAAAGAAGTGCTTGCTTAACCAAATAAATATAATACTAACGTAGCATGTCCTTAAAATTTTATGTATCTTGCCGGGCGCGGTGGCTCATGCCTGTAATCCCAGCACTTGGGAGGCTGAGGCAGGAGGATTAGTGTGAGTTCGAGACCTGCCTGGGCCACAAAAGTGAGCTCAAGGCCAGCCAGAACTGTACAGCGAGACCCTGTCTCAAAAAGACAAAAAAAAAAAAAAAAAAAAAAAAATTTATGTATCTTTTAATTTAGTTCATCCTTTTTTAAACCAAGACAATAAAAAATAATTTTAAAAAACTAGAAGCAATACAGAACTTCACTAAACAAGATAACATAAATTCAACAATGACTATTATATTGCATATTGTCTTCAAATTAGTTGTTCAGATTAGCAGACATAAATATACAGAATAAGTCAATATAAAAAAATTAAAAAGAAAAAAAAAAAGTTTAAGCATTAACTGTTCCCTTTCAGCAGCACAATTATCCAAGCTATCTTGTGTGTGTGCATGCACATGCATGTGTGTGTATATATAATATATATACATATACATTATTATTATTTTTAATGTTATGGCTGGCTCAGCTTGCCCTGGGGGTGGAGCTGGTGCAGCATGTGGTGCCCAGGAGAGAACTGCAGTCCCCGTGGCTGCCTAAGCAGGTGCTTAAGACTACCAAACTATCTTGCCAGCCCCGTGTATATACTTTTTTTCATTTTTTCTTTCAGTTTTCCTTTCTCTCATCCTAGTTTTTCTTTCCCATTGAGCAGTTTTATTCCTTTTTATAGTACCTATTGTACATTTCAGATTTTATTTATTCTTTCAGGTTTTTACACTAGAAAGAGACAAAAGGATGTTTACATGTGCAGCTCAATTTATTTCAGTTATGAGTATGGTCTTTAGTTGCATCCATTTACCTATAAAAGCCTCAAGTTTTTTTATAGCTGATTAATATCCCATTGTATAAAAGTACATCTTTTTTTATCCATTCCTCAGTTGATGGGTTGTTTGTAAGATTTAGCTATGACAAATTACACTGCTATAAACATGGGTGCACATACATTGTGGTAATATGATGTTTTTAGTTTTTCTGGAAAAACACCCAGAAAGGGGTGTAGCTGTGTTGAATGGGAACTCTAATCCTAGCTTTTCAAAGCATGTCCACACCAATTTCCATAGTGGTCGTACCAATGTGTGCTTCCACCAATAGTGGAGCAGGATTCCTTTTTCCTCACACTTGTGCCAGCTTTTGTTATTGATTTCTTGGTGACAGGCATTCTATCATGGGGTGAGATGAAATTTCAGTGTTGTTTTCATTTGCATTTCTCAAATGACCAATTATGTTGAACATGTTCTCATATATTTACTTGCCATTTGTATTTGTTCATCTGAGAAGTGTGTATTCAACTGTGGATGCCCATTTTTTGACTGGATTTTTGAATCTAGGGGCCTAATTTTAAAAAATTATTTATATTCTAGATAGAAGTCCTTTGAAGGGTAGCTGGCTAAAACTTTTTCCCAATTCATGGATTTTTTCCCCTCTGTTAGTAATTTCTTCTAACATGCAAAAACTTAATTAACATGAGATCCCAGTTGTTGATTTTCTGAAGTATTTCCCATGCAATTTGGATTTTGCTCATGAACTCTCTGTTTAACCCCATGTCTTTAGATTTCTACCTCCTTTCTCCTCTAGATTCAGTGTTTTTGTTTTAACATTTAGATATTTGATACATTTTGACTGTAGTTTAATGCATGGCAATAGACATGGATTTAATTTTAGTTTTCAGCATGTGTGAAGTCAGTTTTTTCAGCCCCATTTATTAAAGAGGATATCTCTCTTCCACTGAACATGTGGCCCATTTGTCAAAGATAAGGTGGCTGAGCATGACTGTATTACTCTGCATCTTCTAACCTGATCCATTGATCCTCAGGTTTGTTTTCACGCCATTACCATTCTGATTTTTAGCACAGTAGCTTTGTAGTATAATTTCAAGTCAGAGATTGTGATGTCTCCTGCCTTTCCTTTTCTGTTCAGGATTGCTTTTGCTATTCTAGGTATTCTCTGGTTCCAGATAAATCTGAGGAATGTTTTTTCTAGATCTGTGAGGTATACTAATGGTAATTCAATCAGTATTGAATCTGTATAATAATTTTGGGAGCATGGTCATTTTCAAAATATTGGTTCTTCCTACCCATAAGCAAGGAATATTTTTCCATTTTCTGAAATCCTCTTCACTTATTTTGTTCATAGTACTGTAAGACCATGAACATTTTCTAAGATCATTAATTTCACCATTAATGATAACGAAAAAAGTAAAAATAATCTTACATTATTATGAGGCTGGATAAAAAAAAATTGTAAAACCACAAAAATTGTACAAAAGAACACTAATGGTGGGGAAATATTTGCAGATATATCAAAATGTAGGTAAAAAATTATATATACTATGATTCCATGTAGCTATGTTTTGGATATGGCTTAAGTATATCTCCTAAGAGTTCTTTCACTGCAAGCTCAGTCCCCAGTATGGCGTTAATGCTCAGGCACTGGAATCTTTAAGAGGTAAAGCCTAGTGGAACATAATTAGGTCACTGGAGATGTTACCCTCTGGAAGATTAATGCTGGCATTGCAGAGTTAGTAAACTCTCGTGAGAATAAGCTGTTAAAAAGTTGAGGCTGATCCTTGAGTCTACCTGGCCTACAACATGATCCTCATGTTCACACATGCATTCCTGCCAGAGTTTTTCCACTGTCTGATGAGGTAGCCTAGAACCTCATGAGACTAAAAGGTGAGGCCATCTGCTCTCATAGTATTGACCTCTTCATTAAAGACAAATTATCCTGCATCAGGTTATATTTTGTTGTAGTAATGGAAAACTGCCTGATACACAGCAAATATCTATAAATACAAACACTGAATTTCCATTGTACGGTTTTCCTATACTATAAATTCTATATATTATTCATGAATATGAATGTCATTTTAATAACCATAAAATGATTAATTGTGCAAATTTAAAGATGAAGACAAGGTGCTTGACTATCTCAGTTGGTAAACTCTTAAAGACAAAATTTTCCATTGGAAGAGACAATGTAACAGGTTTACATAATTTCTAAAAACACTATAGTAGGTTGACAAGTATATAAAAGAATACATTCTTTTTCAAGAAGTTAGCCTAAAAATTAAAGAAAAACTTAATTCATATATTCATTATGGAAATATAATATTACATATAATTATCTCTTTACATGTCTAACATACTTATCAACCATGATATCCCCCTAAAGGACAGGGGCCATATATTCTTACTTTTGCATCAATCATAAGTGCTTATTACAATGCCAGACACATAGAAATGGGGAGATGGTAATCTATCAGCAATTTTATATTCCATGACACTTTGCTGTCCAATTAGAATTACCTGGTTATAATGACTTAAAACAAGGTGTCTGAAATCCATCAGACTAAGACTTTAGACACTAAAAATCAATAGATTCCACAAAAATGTTTTATGAAACCAAATCAACCAAAGTTCATGACCTTAATACTGTCATATCTATGAGATCAAGCCCTAAGTTTCTATTACTTATTTTCCTATCAACGTTTTAGGTAATTGTCAGGCAAATCCTTTCTTTTTCTCTAAACTTAAAAGTACTAAACATTTTATAAGTCATGGGCCAGAGAGATAGCTCAGTGGTCTAAAGTGCCTTTTTAGGTAAGCTTAGGCAACCACAGGGACCACGGTTCGATCTCTGGCACCACATGGTGGGCCAGCCCCACCCCCAGGGCAGGTTGAGCCAGCCATCATATAAATAAATAAATACATAAATACATACATACATACATACATACATAAAATTTTACAAGCCATAAAATATATTTGATAGACTAAAATTCTAACTTACATCCTCAGCATTTGGTATTGTTGCAGACACAGCTACAAATCTCATTGGAATATTTTTGCTTTTATTTTCTAGAGGAGGAGATAAAGACTGTACAGTTTTCATCCTGCTAACTACAACTTCAAGTGTGGGACCACGATTTTCATCTTTTACAACATGCACCTAAGCAAAAAAAGAAGAAAGCAAAAAGAAAACAAAGATTCAATAGTCATAAAACTAAAAAAATCTATTTAATCAAGTAAAGCATAAAAAATACTAGCGTTTATCCTTGAGAACATGAGCACTTTTCACTTGAAAACATTAAACATTATTTGGTTTAATTTTTATTTCTTTTTGAGACAGGGTCTTGCTTATATAGTTTGGGTTATCTTTAAACTCAGCAATCTTTCTGCCTCAGTATCCTCTTGAGTACTAGGACTACAACTGTGTGGCTCAAAATGCCTTCATTTTATCTATTACAATCATATTTTTTATGTTTATCACTAGAAATGAATATGTTCACTACCTCATCAATAAGAATTAGTCGAACCAGCTGAACCAAAGAATTGTCTCTCCATTTTCTAGTCATGCTGTCCCATTTTTCCTATAGGAAACAGTATGAGCAGTTCGGTTAACAAGTTAAAACAAATACAGTTTAAGACATCAATAAATTTTAAGAATCAATTATTTATTTATTTATTTATTTATTTATTTATTTATTTGGCACAGTGTCTCACTACGAAGCTCAGACTCGCAGTGATCCTGTTTTCAGCCTCCCCAGGACTCAGATTACAGGCACCACCACACTGGGTTTCAGTGGCTGGCTTGGCATGGGCCAGTATGGCATTAAGTACCAGAGATTAAACCCGGATCCTTGAGCCTGCCGGGCAGGCACTTAGACTGCTAAACGATATTCCCAGCCCCAAGACATCAATACAGTTTTTTACACATATAAATCAGTATTTTGATTGACATCTTAAAATTATCCTGAAAGAGATTTAAAGATTAAAAATTATCTACAGGATTTTCACAATCATATAGGTGTTTAAAAATAAGCCTTCAAGTTTTTCTAAGTTTTAACATAGAATATTTAAAATCACAGCCTAATTACATATGTTTAAGTTCCAACAAGGTACTCCCTCTGTAATATACCATACATGGTCAAAAGAATATAAATAATGGATATAATTACAAATTATCCATAATAATAAGTTGAATATTCTTCCCTGATTTTTCTTGCCTTTTGATTACTTCTAAACATTCTTTTTGTACTTTTTTTTTTTAAAGGTTGTACACACTGTTACCTTGTTTGTTTTTGGTCTTTTTTCATTTTATTGATTTTTTTTTTTGGTTGAACAGTTTTTACAGGTTTTATTCTTGTTTTGGTGCCAAGGACAGAACCCAGGGCTTCCAGCTTGTTAGGCAAACATTCTACCGCTGAGCCAAATCCCCAGCCCCTCTTTTTGTACTTTTAATATATTACTTTTTGTGTTTGTTCATATTGTAAATATACGCTTCAACTTATAGTTTAAGTTTTTCTCAATGAAGATATTCAAAATAAGGAAAAATAAAGTATAAATAATACCTACTGGAGTTGTCATAATAATATGAGCATGCTGAATCTCAAATAAGTCATCCATGACTGTATCTCCAGTGAGTTCTTTACAGTTCAATCCTATTGGTCCAAATTTCTGTTTCCAGTCATCAAAACGCTGACTGCATAGGGCTTTTATTGGTGCCACTATAATAGTATAATTTATTTTGAAAATGAATGCAATTTAAAACTTTGACTAATAAAGTTAGGATAAAACATATATACAGGTATACCCTAATAATGATAAATTAAAAGTTAACAAGTTTATTATTCAGAGACATAAAGAAAATCACCAAAAGGAACTAAAAACAGAAAGAGGAGTGATGGCTCAGAGAAGTATAACTGATGGTAAAGACAGGCAAGATAAGAGATCATTGCCTTTCATTATAAGGCTCTTAATAGTATTTATTTTTAAGTCATACACATATATCACTTTAAGGAAATTTAAAATATATATACACCTATAAAAGGGAAGTGTAAGTTTCCATGTAAATATCTAGAATTATAAAACGTAATTTTATCTATTCAGATTAACTGTTCTCTTAAAAATAAGATAAAATTTAAATACTCTATTCAGATGTTACTAATTCAAAACTGGGAAAATGTGTCTTGAATTTAATGTAACAGATCGACCAATCATGATATACCTTTTTTAAATATGTACGGATGGCTGAGGGTACTGCTCAGTAGCACAGCACTAGACTACAAAAAAGGATAAAACAATGTCAGGTGCAGTGCCACACAGTTGTAATCCCAGCACTTCAGGATGCTAAGGTAGGAATACCACAAGTTTAAGCTTATACTAGGTAACTCAGTGACACAGTGGAATCTTGACTTAAAATAAAAACTTCACAAAAGCAGGGGAGATAGCTTAGTTATGAAAGCTCTGGGTTTCCAGGATCCCCTGGTCCCAAAAGAGGGAAAAGATGAGAATTTATTAGAACTGGGAGTGTAGCTCAGTAGTAGAGCACTTGCCTAACATATGTGAGATCAGATTCAATTCCCAACAATGAAAACAAATTAATAAAATGATTTCTTTCAAAATGTATGAAAAACAATAATACCTATATCAACTGAATTTCTTCTTCATTGCTTTAATGTTATTATACTGAATCATTATATTTATAACATATACTTACTATAAACAATTTTAATGTTCACCCATGGTAATGGTACTTCCATTAACAATCTTGTTATAGCTAGTTCAAACACTACAGTTTTCCCAGAACCAGTTGGAGCACAAATCACAAAATTCCTATCTGTGTAAAGAAGCTAAGAAATAAAATTGAGTTGATTATACAATATACAAAATTTTTCACATACATTCTGAATTTTTTTAGAAAAAAAATGTATTAGGAAGATTCAGAGGAGTGATAGTTCAAACATTTTTTTACTTTTGCAATTACTAAAACTGTAACCTTGTCCAGACCTTCCACTCTCAAAAGATACTTAATATTTCATCATGCTGTTTTATTTATCAAAGAGGCATGCTAGATCTAGAATAAAATCATTCCTTTATCGTCCAGAAAAGTTCTTATACATCTAGTATAAACCAACACACCTATGAAAACCACATGTAATTAACTTAAAAAATATTTCTGAGCTCCTATAGTGTCACTGGCTATGACTCTGGAGATATAAAGTTGTCATCTAGTCCCTCTCCTTGGAGAACACAAAAAACTAATGAAAAGAGGAAGTACTAATTATGGTAAGGTACTTACGTCATCAAAAGCTTTGGACTGTATATAGTTGAAATATGGAAATTCTTTGAAAATGCTTCTAAATTTTACCGCTTAGAGTAACATTAAGGAGTTAAATACTTCAATATTTTAAAAATTGGTTATTTTTAATTTGAAAATTCAGCTAAGTTATATATTGACTCTGATGAGATTTTAACATTTAACAATGTGCCTTTAGTATTTACTATTTTGATATCTTAAAAAGGAAACTAATAGAAATTATCAAAGTCTCATTCACATTTTATATTCTGAGAACTTACAAAGTCCCTATGTAGAAACTTGATTATATAAAGGTTATAACTTGAAAGTTAAATATTATGAAAGATATGCAAGTACACAGAGACAAGTCTATCAGAACAATGCTTCTTCTAGTTTGTCTTTTCCAAAGTACTGCTTTTTTATATTTATCTTGTCTAAGTCACTCAATTTTTATCTCCTTTCAGGTTTTTAATTTAACTTATGGATGACTGTAACTATACTTCATTAATTGATGTGCATTTCTAGTCCTGTAACCTAAAATCCCTTGTTTTTGATAATCTGTGGTGGCTGTTGGTTTTAATTGTAATAATCAGGATACTTGCCCAAGAGGAAGACTTTAAGCCACCCTCCCTCTATAGAAAAAGTTAAAACATATAAATAGAAATAAAAAATAAAGTGTTCCCTCTTCAAGGTGAGAATCTACTGCCAGATATTTTATGGCACTCTTTTTACCAGCCAACTAATTTACTTAATACTACCTTGTATGTAAAATTTTTACTAGATTTATAAAGGAATAAAAAAAAAGAAAATGAGGGCCAGGGAGATAGCTCAGCAGTCTAAGCACCTATCAGGCAAGCATAAGGAGGCATGTTCAATCCCTGATGTAATCTATTAAAAGAAATAAGGCAGTTAATAAAACATCTGAAACACAATTATTTAAGTACTGTATTTTTTTTGTTGATAGTGGTTTTTTGTTTGAGACAGTGTCCCATCATGTAGTTCAGACCAGCCTTGAACTCATTATACAGTCCAGGCTAGCCTTAAATTCATGGAGATCTTTCTGCCTCTCAAGTGCTGGGTATGTGCCACCATGCCTAGCTAAGCACTGCATTTTCTATGAAGATGAAAGAATTCATTGATTGTAATGAACCTTTTAAAATTTAAATAAAATTATACAGCTTCTCTGTTCAATTTTTTCTTTCTCTCAAAGTACACAGATATAAAGCTTTAAATAATGTTTTCCCACAACTACTCTCCACCTAACCTTACCTTTATGGTTCTAAGTTCATTTCCTGATATTCTCCCCAATTTATCTCCTCTACCTGTACTGGACTCTGATAATCTTCAAAAACATCAGCCATGTGCCTGCCATGAAGCCTTCCTTTCACTTAGATTATTCAAATTTCCTTGTCTCTGTCCCCTTCAATTGCTCAATCTTTCCTTCTCATAAAGATCTATCCTAATAATTTTTTTTTTGATGATAAATTCTAAGGCCAATTTTTATTTCTACAAAAAAGGCAATCAAAACAATATAAAACACATTGAAAGGTATCACTGAGTGAGCTTCAAGTGGAGCTTGACTCTGCAAAGAATGAGTCCAAAGGGGATAGGCCGTCTTGTTTATGGGCTGGGCCACCGGCTGCGTTGAAAGGAAGGGGAGAGCAGGCGCCCCAACAACCATAGACTGATGCCAGATACAAAGCCGAGTTCATCCAATTCCAATCCCACAGAGGGCTAAATTGTGCCGAGGGAGGGGCATGGTGGTGTTGCTGTAGAGAGAGAAGTTGCAGACTGTGACACATTCCAGATGGAGATCAGGGATGGATGAGCTTGGAATCTGAAATGGATATTCTGGCTTCTGCTCTGCCTGTGCTGACCTGTGGATCTTCAAACATGGCTGCAGGGAAGGTGCCAAATCTTGGCCTCTGGAGCCTT
>PVJA010016040.1:0-26946 GCA_004027025.1 Myocastor coypus
CTTCTCCCTCATACTTGAAGGAGAGTTTTGCCGGGTACAATAGTCTGGGCTGAAAATTGTTTTCATGGAGGACTTGAAGCACTCTGCTCCATGCTCTTCTTGACTTCATGGTTTGTGAAGAGAAATCCGCTGTTATTCTGATGGGTTTTCCTTTAAATGTGATCTGTTTCTTTTCTCTAGCAGCTTTTAGTATATTATTTTTCAGCTGGATTTCTGGTATCTTGACTATTATATGTCTTGGCGTGTTTTTAGTTGGGTTGATGTTATTTGGGGTTCTGTAGGCTTCAGTTACCTGAATGTCTGATTGTTTTCTCAAATTTGGGAAGTTTTCTGCTATTACTTCTGTCCATATGCTTTTTATATCATTTGTGTTGACTCCTTCTTTCTTATTGATTACCATTAATCTCACGTTGTTCATTTTCGCATCGTCTTGCAGATGATGAATTATTTTTTCCTACATTCTGGTTGTTTTTAAAAGATCCTTTCTTACTCTTTCACTGGCTGCAACTGTGTCTTCAAGGTTGGAAACTCTATCTTCATTTTCGTTCATTTGGCTCTGCCAACTTGTGATCGAAGTTTTATTTTCTTGTATATCTCTTTGAAACTGTTTCATGCGATCTATGTCTTTCCTATATTGCTCCGTCAGGGAGTCCATCATTTTTCTATTCTCTAATTTTGTATCGATGTCATCTTTAATAGTATTGAAGTCTGTCATTATGGTTATCCTTTCTCTCTCTAATACAGAGATTATTTCTTCTCTGTTCTCCTTTCTAATTTTGTGTAGTTGTTCCCCTACTTGGGATGCTATTGATTTAGGCATGCCTTTGTCAACTTTAGATATTATTTCTGCTCTGATGTCCTCTATACGTTTCTCCAGCCATTTTTCTACTTCATGTATTTCTTTTTTTACTTCAGATGTTAACTCTGATCTCAGTTGTTCTATAAGTTTCTGCACTTGTGTGTCTGCCTCAGATGCTACCAATTCAGAGGTTTCATCTGTATAATTCTCATTTTCTTCCATGATAGTGTCTTCTGTATTTGGTTTGGGTGGGCACGGGTCATGAGATTGCCTCCTACTCCTTGTTGTTATCATTTTGTATGGACGCAACCTGTGCACTTTGGTGATGTTATGCTGTGTCTATGGGCGTTTGTTCTGGAGACTCCAAGGTGATTCTTCTACAGAGGTTCCTGACTCTTGTGTTGGGGCTCTGGCTGCTAGCTTTTGTGAATCCTGGCGGATGTGGTCTCTAGGTGGAGGTGGAGCTTTGGGATTGAATAGTCCTGGTAGGCTCTTGACCAGATTGGTTGCCAAATGGGCTGTTTGATGGGTTCGGTGCTGTAGCTTGGGCTGGAAGGGTTCAAAAAAAAGGGGGGGGCGGGGAAAGGGAAGGCAGGCCAAGTATCCTGAGCTAGCCGGCGCGTGGGCTCAGCTCCCAGCAGTGCGGTTTGGGTCTGGCTGGAACAGGAAGTTAGTCGCGGAAACGCAGAGGCGGGGCAGAGGGGTGCAGGGAGCTTACCCGCGGCGGGTGCGCAGGCTCAGCTCCCAGCAGTGTGGTTTGGGTTTTCTGACCATCATTGATATTCTAATAAGTCTCCATAGAATGTGATATAAGCAGTTACACAATTTTTACACAGATATTTGAAAATTCAAGGAAAGACAAAATTGTAGCCTGTCAAGCGTATGGTCCTTGGCCCAGACTCTTACTTTCAACTAATACTCCTGAGAGAGTATAACAGTAACTGAGTTTACACTGGGAGCAGTACACATAAAAAAGACAAGAGTGACATACATTTCAAGCACAGTTTTAGTGTTACATGGTGCTATGATCCGTGTGATGAATTTTTTCAAGGTTCTTAGGACCAATATCTTATTCATCCTGTGTACATAAGTGTATGGCTTTGCTCCTGATATGTTTCCTCTTTCTTTTTATCTATTTTTCTTCTGTGTTCAATAGGTTACCTTTTTCGTGTGTTCTTCCTGTTCTCATTCATGGAGTTCAGGTTGTTTTTGTTTCTCTCTAAAAAAATCTTTTAGTAATCTGTGTACGGTTGGATTTGATATAATGAAATTCATTAGCTGCTCCTTGTGGTGGAAGTATTTCACTTCTCCCTCATGCTTGAAAGAGACTTTTGCAGGATATAGCAGTCTGGGTTGGGGTCAGTGAGATGGTTCAGTAGTCTAGAGCTCCTGCTTGGGAAACAGAACCCCTGTTTGATCCCAGGCAACACAAGCTGCACCAGCCCCACTCTTAGGGCAGGTTGAGTTGGCCATTAAAAAAACATAAGGCAGTCTGGGCTGGAATTTGGTTTTATGAAGGACTTGAAGCACTCTGCTCCATCCTTATTTTGGCTTCAGGGTTTGTAAAGAGAAATGTGCTCTTATTCTGATGTGTTTTCCTCTAAATATGGTCTGTTTCTTTTCTCTAGTGATTTTTGTATATTATTCTTCTGCTGGATTTTTGGGATCTTGACTATTACATATCTGAGCATGTTTTTAGTCGGGTTGATGTTATTTGGAGTTCTGTATGGTTCAGTTAACTAAATGTCCAATTGTTTTCTCATATTATGTAGGTTTTCTGATCTCACTTTGGCCCATAATCTTTTTATATCCTTTGTATTGACTCCTTCTTTCTTGTTGATTCCTATTAATCTTATGTTGTTCACTTTTTGCATCATCTTTCAGATGTTGAATTATTTTTTTCT
This sequence comes from Myocastor coypus, assembly GCA_004027025.1. NCBI lineage: Eukaryota > Metazoa > Chordata > Mammalia > Rodentia > Myocastoridae > Myocastor > Myocastor coypus. The sequence goes on from PVJA010016040.1 coordinate 2,704, forward strand.
GCATCCTAGTTGTTTTTAAGGGATCCTTTCATACCTTTTCACTAGCTCCAAGTGTCTTGATGATCTGAAACTGTATATTTACTTTCATTCATACAGTGTTGCCAGGTGGTGATTGAGATTTTATTTTCTTGTACATCTCTTTAAAACTATTTCATGCGATCTATTTCTTTCCCATATTGCTGATTCAGGCAATCCATCATTTTCTATTCTTCTCTGATTTTTTATCGATCTCTTCTTTAGTAGCATTTAAGTGTTTCCTTATAGTTATCCTTTCTTTGTCTACTTCAGAGATTGTTTCTGTTTTGATCTCCTCTCTAACTTTCTCCAGTTATTCCCCATATTTTAGATGCTATTAATTTAGATATGTCTTTTTTTACTTCAGAGATCATTTGTGGTCTGATTGCCTCAATCCTTTTAGGCTGTGGTTTTTCTGCTTCATATTCTATTAATTCATGCATTTGGTTTTTGTTTGTTTGTTTTTTACTTCAGATATTATCTCTGATCTGTGTTTCTTTGTATATTTCTTCATTGTCTGTTCACACTTCTTCTTGCTGCAGCTGGCCACAGGCCTGGTCAGTCAGCATGGGTGGGTGGGAGCAGATTTCCTGTGGTTGGTGGTGCCAGGGGTACATGCCACAGAGTGGTCCTCCCTGGCTGCAGTTCCGGTTGGTCAGTGTTCATGGGCAGGGGTGGATTTCTGGTCACTCATTTATTTGATGCAGGGACTTGCTATCAATTTCAGGTTTACTGTGATCCTCCTGCCTCAGCCTTTCAGCACTTGGTTTACATGCACCACCACACCTGGTTTCAGGCCTTTACAGCATGTAGTATGAGGGGTAGAACTCAGATCCTTGTTCTTGCTAAGCAGGTGCTTAGCCTGCTGAGCTATCTTCTCAGCGCAAGAATATTAATTCTTAACACTAATTTATTTTCTTTGTTGAGTTTTGCCTTACTTTTAATGTTATTCAGTTGCTTAAAATGTATTGTTTACATTTATATCGTAAGTTTTGGTAGTTTTGATTTTATATCAAGTATTTTCAATGATAATTAAATATTTTATTTCACAATTCAAAGTCATTTTCAGTTGCAAGATTTCTGGTATCTTTTTTCGGTCTAGTATAAGCATAAATTGACTTACATACTGACTCCAAAAATATCAAAGAGAGCTCAGCTAAGATATTACCTACATAAATTCATAGTACAAACACTGTCTAGAACAAGCCAAGCAAGATTCACATAAAAGTCAGGATAAATTATCAAGGGACAAAATTCTCCCTGACCTCCATTAAAAATATTCTGGGAATATGCCCCAGAAAATGGCTTCTATATTAGGGCTGGCTCTCACTTAAGATCCATTTAAGGTAAGAGACATTGAAAGGAAATGCAATGGAAGTCGCAAAGCCTTTTCAATAGGCGTCAAGTTGGTGATTATAGTTGTTTGTTCATATCCATATGTTCTCTCTGAACTTTTGTATGTGTACTCTATCTCCATATCTGAAAGCACAATAACCCTCATTTCTATGTTGTAGCCTTAAATTCCATTCTGATTCATAATTTTTCAGTCAAGAAGTGAAAACTTTAGGATAATTTATTTAAACTCCGCATACAAATATTAATGAAAAGTTAAAATATCACTACCATGAACAATAAAAAATAGAATCTCTGAAAAAATGATCTGCTATGCTTGATTAAATATTAGCATTGTGTCTTAGTTACTTTTTGCTCGTTGCTGGGACAAATACCCAACACTCGAAATGAAGGAAGGAAAGGTTTATTTAGCTCACAGTTCGTGGAAGTTTCAGTCCATATTCGGTTGGCCCAAGGCTGAGTGGAGCAGGGCGGAGAGCATCCAGTTCATGGCGGCAGAACAGCAGCAAAATGGTGGCAGAGGCAGCCAAGCAAACAGGGCAGCAGAGCAGCAGCACCAGCTCGAGCTCTAGTCTATCTCTCTGTCTCTCTTTATATTACATTCAGGCTCTCCGCCTTAGCTCCCGCCCTAGGTTACACCCATAATCCCAGAAGTACTTCCACCCATAATCCCATCAGTACTAAAACCTATAATCCCAGGGATCATGGATCAAGTCTCAAACTCTAGAAGTCCCCGCCCAGTGACTCCATCAGGCTTTGCGGGGGACAACTAGACATAAACCATAACACACTGATATTTTAGTAAATGAAACTGTAAAGTATCTTTCTCTTCATGACTTCATTAAGACCGCAGAAAAGATTCACAGATTGTCTTATTTCATGCTGGACTTTTTAAATCTATGAGCTTCAAATCATAAAATGAGAGATTTACTGACTTGAAGTCATATTACTTTTCACACTTACACAAAAGTTCTACCTCATCTACTTGACTTTACCTGGACGTTGTTCCCTGAACTTCTAAAGCTCAGTTTCCAAAGGTGCTTTTCTACTGAAGCAAGGTGTACATACAAGCAATGCAGAAAGCAGACAACATAACAATAAGGAAATTGAAAGCATTTGTGAATTTTTGCCTATTTAAAGAACTAGGACAATATTAGTACCTCAGAATATCATTTTCCTTTAACACAAAAGAATCCTACCTTTCCTTTATTATTTTTAATCTAAACAAACCATTAACTTCTTATTCATTGAATCTAATTCAATTGTTATACACACTTATAAAACTTAGAGAAAAGTTCTCTGAATTCCTTTACTATATTCACATTTTCTATAAAATTATAATCCCTGATTTCAGATACTGGTCAAATGAATTTACTGTTTGAGGGGTATAAAATTCATCCTCGAATGTATTCAAATAGATATGTCTCTAATCATCAGTAGGTATGTCCTAGAGCTCAAAATTATGTCTATGATTTTCAATAAACAATTGTAATCACATAATTTATAATACAGATATATTTCATTTTCCTCCCAGAAAGAGATCTTCAAATACTTAGGTTTGAATTTCAAAGGAAACTATAGCTCTGAGGTGAAGGGTCCATTCCTGAATTCCTGCCACATGTGAGCACTAGATCTACTCAAGATCTAGTAAGTAGGTTGTCTTCCACGTTATCTAATACTCTGCTTCACACACTTCTTTCGTATGAATATCTTTTATGTTACATATTAAGTTTTCAAGGTCCCCAACTAGTATTAATTCCTGTTAGTAATCATCTGTCTTCAATATAGGACCTAAATAACCTAACCAAAGGTAAATTGTGTGCATATTTAATAAGAGTGCTTACTGGACATGGTTGTTCATGCTAATAATCTCAGACCTCAGGAGGCTGAGGCAGGAGGATCACTGTGAATACACAAGTCCACCAGGAGCTAAAAGTGAGCTCAAGGCCAATCTGAAAGTGCATATTGAGGCCCAGTCTCAAAAAGACAAAAGTAAATAAATGAGCGTGATTTACACAAATAACTTTCTTTTAATTCAAAAAATAAATAAATAAATAAATAAACACAAAAAACTTCTAACTGAAAAATGTTGCAAAAGTACAAACGTAGCTTAAAGTTCACTCACTATTTCTCCTTTTCTGCTGTTGGTACCAACTCTCCTAAGTTTTTCTCAGAAGTTTCTGGGTTTATTTTTATAAATTTCCAAAATATGTTTACACACAAATGCAAATCAGTAGTGATACAACACTCTATGTCTGTTTTGGGAATTTCATCTTTTATTTAACACACAATTTTGTAGCCATTTATATATGATGTGCTGTTTTAATCTCTATAATATTTCATCAAAAAGGGAAAATATAGTCTTCCATTGCCCCACAGTTAGAAAACTACTTCTATTTCTTTACTAATATAATGGTGCTACAAAGAACAGCATTTCAGGGCCAGGGAGATAGCTCAGTAGAATAAGCACTTGACTGGCAAGTACAGGGTCTTCAGTTCAGTTCCTGACACCACAAAAACAAAACAATACAAAACAACAAAAAAGTACAACATTTTCCCCACATTCCTGTACACAAGAAAGTTTAATGGCGGTAGGCTTAAGTGCCCTCCCTAGTTTGGAGTTTCATATTGTTCTTAAAATGGTTATATTATAGGAGATGATGCTATGCAAGATTTTATAGATTTATACTGACTTTTCACCCAGTATTTTTAGCATGATATAAGAGGAATATAAACTTTCATTTTAAAATATATCATTATATAATGGTATGTAAGCACATAATTTTATAGAACAACTTATTTATCCAAAACAAATTAATAATTATGAATGAACTAGTAATTAAAATGCATGCAACTGTTTTAATGGGAATGTCTTTCATCTTTCATGATACAATTAGTACAAGGCTTTCCATATATTTTTGAACACTTACCTTTATTTTGTTATCATTTAGAAAATGTCTGAAAAATAATTAAGGATATGCATAAAATTCTTTTGAATAAACATATGATTTATTAAAATGATTATAGTAATATGATATTGATTCCTAGGTATTTATTATGTATAAATGGGAAAATATCAATATTTATTACTTATCCTTAATATATAAAAGTAATAATATATTAAGTTCACTTAAAATATTTTTCACTTGGTAATTGTCATCCTATCCTATGTACACTAATAAGCTAGTGTGGCTCAAGTCATACGCTATTTAACTAGCATGTATTAAGCTTCATGTTGTATTTCCTGTTATGAGTTATTCATTTTCAAAACTATTTATACTGCTGGATAAATTAATGTAAACATAACACAGTATGGATAATAATTTTTAAATTAACTGCCAAAATTATTTCAAATTTAATTATGAAATTTTTATAATGTAGCTGCATTGAGGCTTTCACTTTAATATGTGCTATGTTTCATCTTCAGTGTTTTCATTTTAAAAAGAATAAAAACATCATTAAAATGATACAGAATTTCAAAACAGAATGATAGAGAATCAACAATGGTTGTTATATTACATCTTCAAAGTAGTTGTTGAGATTAGCAGATCTACCCATCTACCCATGTGAAACGGATAAAACATTAAGTATTAACTGCTCCTTTCACTAAACCAATAGAAGTTACTCTTGCAGTTATCTTAGTTATCATGTGTGTGTGTGTGTGTGTGTGTGTGTGTGTATCCCTTTCTTCTTTTTTTTCTCCTTTTCATTATCCCAATTATTTTTTCCTTTTGATTAGATTGTCTCCCTTTCATGTGCTCATCAGCTGAGGAATCAGCAAAAGAAGATGTGGTATTCTTATAAAATGGAGTATTACTTAGCTATAAAGAAAGACTCCATGTTTTTTAGGTGAATGGCTGAAACTAGAGACCATACTCCTAAGTGAAATAAATCAAACTTTCATGTATGAAAGTCACATTTTTCTCCCTTGTGTAAGAAACTGAAAGAGTAAATAAAATCTAAAGGCTACATCTTCAGTTTTTGTCATATTTGTTTTGATATTATATTTAACACAATTTTTGAAAGGTTTATAATTTATTATAAAGTTCAAGAGTCTCTTTCTCAGTTAATTTCTAATTCGTTACTACTATCTTAATCATGTCTTTGAACCATCTGTACTTACTGTATATTTGCAATAGATAGCTGTCATGCTTAAGTAGTCAAAGCTCAAATTCTACTTATATTACTGGAAAAATATTTTGTATCATTTTCAACTTTTATAGTCTTGTTTCTTCTTCCTGGCTTATTACTTTATGGGTCATTTTTAGTTTAGTTTTTGTTTTTGTTGTTTTGCTTTTTTGTATTTTGTGCAGGTTCTCACTACATGGGTTGAGCTCATAGTGATCCTCTTGTTTTCAGCCTCCCCAGCCTTGCCATTACAGGTGCATGGTACTGCTCCCAGACTCGGTTCATGGCTCAGCGCACCTAGGGGTGTGGCTGACATGGCATGTGGTGCCAGGGATGGAATCTCGATCCCCATGCTTGCCTAAGGAGGCATTTAGTCTGCTGAGCTATCTTGACAGCACTTTGATATAATTTTAAAAATAATTTTGTAGTAAGAGAGACAACTGATATACTTGTGCTATAACTGATACTAATGTAAATGCTGAGGTTTTGATTCTTGATTATCCTAGTGATATTTGAGGTAAGTAACATTTTATGCTAATAAAAATATCCCTCATTCCAAAGACTTTCAAACTCTCAGAAATATTTTTTATGTCTTGTAAGCATTTATTGATATAACCACCAAAACAATATGACAAATAACTTAATTTACATTGAAATACCCTTAAATCAACACTGGATTACAAAGTTAAAATTTACAATCTCTATTTCAAGGTGTCAAAAACTAACTGTGATAACCAATAATCCTTACAAAACAAATTCTGAACAATAACAAAGCTACACAGGGACCACACATTGCCTTTCAAACTTGCAGATAGGCAATACCTAAAATCCAAATATAGAAAGAAAGGAGGGAAACAGTATTCCTTCTAGTGTACTCTTGCTTTGTCTGTTTTTCCACCTTCTACCTGTGGCAGCCTGGGAAGCAAGTAAATTTTTCACATTTGTTAAATGAATAAACGTCTAGCCAGATTAACCATGGAAGAAGATATAAAATTCAAGCTATTAACATTAGGAATAAGGGAAGTAACAGCAGCATACATATAATTAAGTCCCCAGTGTGGCAGAAGAGGAAATTATCAGTCATGGAAGGTGAAAGTCCATATAGCTGCATTGAAATTAAAGCTAGTGTAACACTGTACCTAGGTATCTTAACTCTGTTCCTTAAAAGAGACTTAGAGCCATGAAACTCCCAAATCCAGAAGCTACGCTAATCTCCAAATCATGGCTTCTAAGTAAAACTTGCAAAGACTATCACAGACTTTTGTAACTATTTATAAATAAATTTCTCAGGAAAACAACGGAATTTAGATGAGGGCACAATGTATGAGCAAGTAAAAACTCATAGTTTTTAGAGATTTTTTTCCACATCATTTAATAGATTCCCAATACTCTCCACTGGCTTACTGACTTGTGAAGAAAACCACAAAAGTGACCATAGTCAGCTCTCATGATCAAACTCCCAAATTAGGATTTGAAGCTCTGATCCTGTCACAGCTGCTTAAGCAGAGAAATTACGGTGCACCGTAAGGTCTGCATAACAGGTACATTTTCTTTTATTTTAAAATAATCATTAGCTTCAGCTTTTTAATCTGTTTCTCGTTGCAAGCTTAGCTGGATAGCAGTTTGCCCTTGAAAGTACCACTAGTGCTCATGTTAATTCATCTGTTCTTAAGAGCCAAGGGTCATGTAGCTAAATTGATCCATATACTACTCAGCACAACAGATAATTTAATGATTTTTTTCCTTAATGATAATGATAGTTTAAAAGCACCACTAAATGAGAAATTTACAGATTTGCCCCTCTGCTTCTGATGGTCATTGCACTGATTGGGACGAACAGATGGTACACTGAGAACTAACGCTCTTCGCACAGAGATGATTCTCTTTCTCAGCTTACCTCAGTCTCAAATATCGCTTAACCTTATGTTTCTTCCAAATGATATATGTTGCCGCGCATTCCTTTCGCTAAATTCTATTAGCTTAAAAAATTATCAATGAAGTATAAGTAATCAAGAACAGAGTATTAAGTACACAAGTATCACACAAATTCATAGTAAACATATGCTAAAATCTTATTTGATACACCAACAGCAGGCTATTACAAGAAACCTACAGAGGATACCAAAAAGAAAGAAAATTATAACACTTTTGACAAACAAGGGGTGAAATGTATCTCAGTTTAAGTAATTATGAAAATCAAAATATCGGGGTATCATTTTTTACATTATTTATATACATCGCTGATGGAGAAAAATAACTTGAATATTATCATTAGGAATTTTCTTTAAATTACTTTTGAGCTTCACAGAACTTCAAATTAAAACAATAGTAGATCAAGTGTGTTTCATTCCCTTACAAGTTCTGTTGACCTAGCTGGTTTGAAAAAGTGAGCTCTATCCATAATATTGGAAAATCCAGCACTTGGGAGGCTGAGGCAGGAGGATCAGTGTGAATTCGAGATCAGCCTGGGCTACAAGTGAGCTAAAGGCCAGCCTGAACTGCATAGCTAGACCCTGTCTCTGAAAAACAAAACACACAAACAAACAAGCAAAAACAGAAGGCACACAATCTTTCATGCCTTGTATCAGGTTGTGATTAAGTTTATTTAATAAAATGTTAGCTGTATGTTTAGAATGAAATTCAGCATATAATATAAACAATGCATATAAAAATATATCTTTAAATTCTCATCGAAGAACGTTACATTCTGGCAGTATTATTTTGAAAGCTGTACACTTGACCTATATACCAATAAGTAGCAAAAATCTAAAATATCTGCAATTGGCTGAATTTTATAGTTTAAATTATATGTGCATGGCATACATACACACATAAGTGTACATAAACATAATCATATTTTCATAGGACTCTCACTTCCAATTCCCTGGGACTCTATAGTCTACCTAGTCAAATGGTTTAGACCAGTGGTTCTCAACCTTTCTAATACTATGGCCCCACAGTACAGGTCCTCATGTTCCGGAGACCCCAAACCAAAACATAATTTTGGTGGCTACTTTAAAACTGTAATTTTGCTACAGTTATGATTCCGAATAGCTTTAGGCGGCCCCCGTGTTTTGGTCATTCAACCTCTGCCGGGGTTGTGACCCAGAGGTTGAGAACCGCTGGTTTAGACTGAGAGTCTAAGATCTTGTATTATTAATATTTACTTGGCTATTTAATATAAATATTATATTATGCAGAATTATGATTTGTCATTTGTGTAAACTTTTAACAAACCTTTCCAGCGAGTGTGTTTTTGTATGTTTAATATTTTGTATCTGAAATTTAAAAAAAGTTGTGATCATAAAAGATTTTCTCCATTTTCTTTTAATATTTCTTAAAAATTATTCCCAACTGTTTTTTCTATTTTTTTGTTAGTAGTTCTGTTTTGTTTTCCTAATCCATTTGAATATATGTTTTTTTTCTCTATTACACAGATTCTTTTGTTAGGATAGTAGATTCATTTATGGGTCACTGGTAGGATTTGGTTCATTGATTTTCTTGATAGTTTAGGTCCATGTTTACATTTATTTGAAAAGAAAATAAATGATTCTGAAAGTGTTGCATGGAGCAATATATTCATTCAGTCTAACATCTATCATAATAATCTTGAGAGAGTTCTCTTAAATTATAATAAAAATACATTGTATTCTGCTTTCTGAAACCAATCAAAACTTAACAGTACAGCTATTGTACAATTGCAAGTTTCAGTCATTTCAGGGCATGGTGTGTTACTTCTCTGTTTAGTCAAGTGATAAGAAAATATAATACATTTACTTTTATAAGACATACTTGACGAGTGAATCAGAAATATGTTTAAAACCTGAAATTGTTTTTTCACTGGTTCTTTCAAAACCAAGAAGTCTTACATCCTATTAGTTACTTTCTTAGTCTAACAGTTTAGTACTAGGAATTTTCTCTTTGGTATAACATATTCTTTTTTTTTTTTTTTTTTTTTGTCTTTTTGAGACAGGGTCTCACTATGCAGTTGAGGCTGGTCCTGAGCTCACTTTTGTAGCCCAGGCTGGTCTCGAACTTGCATCAATCCTCCTGCCTCAGCCTCCCGAGTGCTGGGATTACAGGCGTGAGCCAGCACTCCCGGCTTGGTATAACATATTCTACTGGGAAAGCAACATTTTACTTTTATTTAGTGACTCCAAAACTATCCATAATAATGCAGCCTTACATGATGTCCAGTCTCTCTGTATGCTCAAGCCAGAATTCCTTTTTAATAAAACAGTGCAGGCCTATGGACTTAGACATGACATTTACTGTATTTTCAGCAATTGGGATACAGTTGAGCAATGTTACAAAATTCTCTGTATAGTGAATTATGTTTGTTCAAATACGTGAGACAGTACAATGTACGTTAGAAATTAGGTTGTTTTCAGGGTCAGAAATAGTATACTTCATATACATTCCAATAATGTCTAAAATTATTAATAAATGAAGAAGTTTGAAACTTAACTATTCTAAAACAAAAAGCTACAGATTAGTTGTCCCACCTATTAGACACTAGCTTGTATATGAGTATTTAAATTTAATTGAATTGAAATCAAATCAAATAAAATTAGTCCTTCAACCATATTGCGATAATGAAAATATCTAATGATCATATATGTCCAATAGATACAATAGTATATCATTGCCTAATATTCTATTATATGGTAAGGAATTAGAGCAACCAATACCATTTCTGTATTAGATTGACTCTAATAATATATTGATTTTTACTCATTTTACCTGTATTAGGTGAATTTTTTTCTTTTTTCTTGCTTTCTTCTTTGATGCAGGGTCTCATTATGCAGCTTAAACTTATAGTGATCCTCCTGTATTCACCCTCCCCAGTGCTGGAATTACAGGTATGTGCCAGCATGCCCGAAATTAGTCATGGGCTCAGTGCACTGAGGAATGGGGCTGACACAGCATGATGTGTCAGAGATTGAACCCTGGTCCTTCTACTTGCCTAAGCACGTCGTGCTTAGTCCACTGAGAACTTAAGTAAATATTACCCAACCTTAAGTGAATATCTGAACACACATGGAAACCTGCATATATATATATATATATATATATATATATATATATATATATGGCAATTTGCATGTGAACACATACACACACACACTCTAGTGAGAACTGAAAGTAACATATTAAAGCCTAACAATATTTAGCTGCCCATAACTCTCCTATATACTACTTGGTGTACCCAAGTTCATGTGCTAAAGCCGCAGTCTGCAAGTTGATGGCATTTGGAGATGCAAAAACTTGAGGAAACAGATGAGGGCATGAGGCCTGATGAGGCATGGCATTTGTCATTAGAGCCACTAAAGAAGAGAAAACACCTCGGGGATCCTGTTTTACTTTTGCAGTGTCAACACACAGGCAGGAGAGTGACCATCTGCAAACCAGAAAAGCTTCCCCTCAGAATTCACCCACGCTGCCCCTCTTATCTCAGGACTTAAGTCTACAGAACAAGGAGAAAATATATTCCTCAGAAATTTCCACAACGGAACTCTTCACACATTTGCAACTCCCACCAGAAATGCTAAAGGGTTCTTTTCCCTGCACCCCCAACATTTGATTTACTTTTATTTTTAATTTCCAACTTTTATTTTTCCTTAGCACGCATCTGAGCGCATATGACTGTATTTCTCCTAGGAGTTAGAGCGTGTTCATGATACACCTTAATTCTTCTGCGATCCCCTTCCCTTTCCCTTCTCACTCCCTCTGTCTCTTAGTTTCCTGATTTCTTGATGATGAACATTCCTTTGAAAACTCAGTATTGTTTAAAATCAATTTATTTTAGTGCTCACTTCAGCAGCACACATACGAACACTGGAGCCATACAGAGAAGACTAGCCTGGCCCCTGCACAAGGATGACACACAAATTCATGAAGAGTTCCATATTTTTATGTTTATAAACTTTCTTTGGATTATAATAATCATTTCATATAACTTCAATTGTAAAATAAGATTTTACCAGTGGATATAGAAATAAATTAATTAATTTTACCTAGATACTCCTCCCTAGTGATCTTCCTAAACGAGTGAAAGGCATCATATTACAGTGATACTGCCATAGACTACATAAGTGAAATAATAATGATATATATATATATTCCAGTAGCAATAGAATTCATAATAGCTAAATATTGAAACTGGCCTATTTGCCCTAAAATATAAGAAAATTTGCTATTTGTACACAATGAAGTACTGCTGTATTGTAAAGAAAAAAAAAAAAAACGGAAAAATTTGAATCATTGTAAAAGTATGGATGCACTTTGGGATCATGATATCAAGTGGTGTAAATTAGGTACAAATTCTAAATCTCACATGGTTGCTCTTATATTAGAAACAAATGCATAGATTATACTACAAAATAAAAGATAGATCATAGAAAATGTGGTTACATCCTTTATGAAAGGAAAGAAGAAGAGAGGTCAGGATGATGAAAACATGGGTGAAGAAGTGCTATTTCCACGAGACCATCCCCCATGGCGGATATAGCTGTGTGTACTACGAGCCTACGCTAATGCAAGCTAAAATGAAATGGTCTTCAAAGAAAAGAAAAGCAGAAAATAAAATTCTGTTTTTAATCCAATGTGGCTATGGTATTTTGTTGTCATAACCTGAGCTAAGACAACAGTCTTTCTTTAAATGTTTATTGCCATTTTACTTCATTCATCAAGGTGAGAAGTTATATCTTCATTGTACAGTATTTATCATTAATTTGTGATCTATTCTCCATCTTCTTCCTTTCCTTCACAAATTCCAAAATGAAAACATTCTTTGTGGTTACTCAATAACAATTTTAAATAACAGAAATAATTCCCCAAGAAAGCATGTCAGGTCAATTTCTCCCCATCACTGGTCTTAAAACTAAGTCGCGTTTTTCACTCTTTCTTTTGTTTATTTGCCTGTGCTTTGCCTACAGACTGCCCAGCATTCTCATATCACCTAAATTTACTTTAAAAATCATTCTCAATTTTAACCTTCTTAGTACACAATAAGTCATACATATATATGTATATATATATGTATATATATATATATATATATATATATATATGTATATGTATATATGTATATTTCATTTGTTAATTATGCTACTTTGTACATTTATTGAGAGTAATGGTTCACATATTCCTCATATTACTTAGGGTAGAACCAAGAAGTCATTGTGTAAAATAAATGAGGTAAAATTAATTCACTATTTTCAAAGTGTCAACCAATAAGAAACTATGGAAAAATAATCTTCAACATAGGAAACTTAATACAAAGTAACAAGCCAGCATCTTTTATAATTGAAAAGAAATTCCAAACAGATAATATATAAAGATTATAAGCATCATACAACAAGGTACATAGTTGATGGTAAATTCGGAACAAAAGAATGTTACATTTGCTATCTTGCTTCAAACTTCATCAGTAAACAATACAATCAAAATTAAATTACTTTGAAACCTTCCCTGTACTGAATTAATTTCCTCCCTCAAAGAAATGCCCTGAATTTTGGGACTGTTATGTGCTATGATTGGATCTAGAATACCTGCCAGAACCTTCCTGTGTGGAGAAGTAGGCCTTACCGTGGGCCACCAGATCATGGTGGGCTGTGGCTGACTTGCTGCGGAGAGGTGGTCCTGGTGGAAGGCAGCTGCAGTGTGACCCACAACGGAACAGCTTCCTCCTTTGACTCCTCCCATCCTTCTCTGCTTCTGGGTCACCATGCCTTGAGCAGCGCCCTCCTCTACCATCCCCTTCCTAACTAGGAGCTAGCTGACTGCAGAGGGACTGAATCTCCCAAATACCCTGAGCCAAGGGTTGGGCAGATAGCTCAGCAGGCTAAAGCACCGGCTTAGGCAGACTGAGGGACTGGGATTCAGCACCCTGGGTGCGGTGCCACTCCCGAGGTAGCTAAAACAGGGATTAAAGCTGGGCATGGTGTTGTGCACCTATAATCCCAGCACTTTGGAGGCTGAAACAGGAGGATCATTCCAAGTCCAACAAGCCCAATCTGTGTAGTGAGCCCCTGTAGCTCCTGTACTACATACATTAAAAAAAATTTTTTTTCAGATACCATGAGCCAACATAAATCTCTTGTTATCTAGGTTATGGGTGTTTGCTATTGTGTCTCAGCTATAGGAGAAGTACGATAATGTGTCTGTTTATTCATGATTTTCAACTTTTAGCTGTGTTTGTTCAAAGTTAATATTTAAATATGTATAATCTTATTATGCAGAACTATCTTGTAGAGTTAGTTATAAATATTCTGCTTAATAATTTTCAAGACTTTAATTGCAAATGAATAACATTGTTTACTGTTTGAACCCAAGAGCATTAAAGAGTATTTTTAAACAAGTGGACAATTTTACTGCATTCATTTCTGAACTCTTTTAAGATCAGGGCAAGAAACTGCATTCCATTGGGAGAAGGGTGTTTTTTTTTGTATTTTGTTTTTCACTGACTTCACAGATAAACAATGGCTGTCAATTTCATCTTCAAGATAATTAATTCAATTATCTAGGCTAGATACGCTCTCTGAAAAGTGCAATCTGTGGTAAGTCATTAAAATATGATTGATTAAAAGACTAACTGGTTACATATTTAATAGCTACATCCTCAAACTAGACGTAGACCATGCCCTTGAAATAACCCTTGTGACTGAGCCGGTGCTGCGTGAAGGCATTTACTGAGGTCCCATTAGTTGCAGGGTGGTCTGAAATGTGCAGCGGAGACAATGAACTCTGCTTTTAGGAGAGGATAATATAGTTGGTGGCAGAATGAGACAATCAAAACACCAGTGTACACTACTGACCTTGTGTAATAAAATCTTGAAGTCTTCCGCAAACTATCAATCCTGTTGGATTTCCTAGGCAAAAAGATCAATGAGAGTTAAAATAGGCAAATAATATGTAAAGAGAGAAGGTTTTTTTAAACTGCAAGTGGGATTCACGTGGGTTAGAACCGAAAAAGCATTGCTGCCAATGGAAGACCCTAATTACAGTGGTTGGTATATAACAGAAAATGCTAAAAATAGCTCATTTTAAAATGAAAAGAGGAAGATAATAAAATTCAGTATAACTGCGTTTTAAGATCTTGAAAGTGGTACTTTTATTCTTTTCTTCAGACCATGGCCCTGTTAAATAATAATAACCATTTCTTAATACATTTGCAGTTTTCTTTTTCATATTTTGAGAAATGGTGGGTTTGAAAAAGTGATAAAACACTGTAATATCAAGTAATATAACTTCATTGGGTCAAAAGTGTAGATAAAAATAATCTTCAAGGGGGGCTTTCATTAACAGCCATCCTACCAGATGTGCTAGAAGAATATTCACAAATTTATCAGGAAGAGAAATGAGGCGTAGAGAAGTCAAGTGGTTCAGCCATCAGCAAACAGTGCTTCTGGGACAGAGTTTAAGAGAATTCTAAGGTTGGAAGAAACATTCAGAGGCCATCAGTTGCTGTTCTCATTTGTCTGCAAACGGTAGTACTCAGTGCCCTCCAGAGAAGAAATTTCTATGTCCTTTCTCACTAACTTCTCAGAAGTTTATGAGTCCCCATTAGTCATCTCTACTTAAAATAGCTTCTGCCTGTCTGCAATCCACTTAAACAGAATGAATATTATTCCATCAAGTAGGTATTGTAGTATTTTCAGCTGCCTCAACATAAAAGAAATGGAACTCACAGTTTTATATATTTTCAATGTACACTTTAAGACCATGTCTACTGTAAAGCTGGAGTTTTAATATTAGTTCTCTTTTTACAGTCCAGGAAACAAAAATAAAGTGTAATAAGATTGCCATAAATAAGGTATGAATATAAATGAATATCTTACTGACTCTTTTGTATTTCCTTGGTTTGTTTTTGGGTCTAGCATTCTGTACACTGATAGGCTGCTAAGTGAACAAGGAAAACATATGTCTTGTCTCTCAGGGGCACTAATTGTGACTTCTCTGCAACATTTCAAATTTCTGTTATCAATCACTCCGCTCTTAAAGGGCATGTCTCCAGCATTACAGTAATGAAAAAGCATGGTGAGACAGCTATAGATTTCAACAAACTCTCAGAGACCAACTTGCTAAAAATAAATAAATAAATAAATAAAATAAAAAATAAAAAATCCAGAAAGCCAAAGTCAGAAGTTCCATCTGACCATCTCCTTTCTAGGTGTATTACATGCAGAATGAAGGATATTAGACTGTGGTGGATACTCATGTTTATGACAGTGCCATTCATAACAGTTAAACTCTGGAAGCAGCCTGCATGAAGAATTGAAAAATGGGTAAAGAAAATGCGCCATTTATACCCATTCAGCTATGAAGCTGAATGAAAGCAGGAAGATGCGTAGAGCTTGACACTCCAATAAGAAGTCCAGTGAGACAGAAAGTTAAACACTACATTACTTTGCTTGTATGGGAAACTTAAAATATAAATAAATAAAAGGGAAAATAAAGAAGAGAGGTCAGGGAACGAAATGTCAAATTCTCTGGAGATGGGAATGGAAACAAAGGAGGAGAGAATTTAGGAAAAAAATATAAGGATGAAAGTTGGTCAGGTATATCACATAAGATATGCCAATTTGCCAAAGTGAACTATGCATTATGAATTGCAAACATACAGTAATGAAAAATATAAACCAAAAAAATCAAAGTGATTTTTACTATTCAAGAAAATTTTAAGTATAACAGATACAGAACGTCATATAGTGTTGAAGTCAGTAATTCAGCAAGCATAGGAAATGTGTGAAATTAAATCACTCGGTGCTCATCCACTAATCTTAGGATTTCAAGTAGAAAAGGATCTTTAATTGTATTTCATACTTTTACATCTGGGAAATAAAATTAATTTCAAAAAATAAATAAAGGAAGGAAAATAAAATTCTGTACAAACATTTTGATAACCACTAGCTAATATCCCTCCTGACTTTTAAGTGTCCCTATTTCATGTACGTTTGATTTATTTTTAAGCATTTTTCTCCTTCTGATACACAAGTTAACTTCTCTCCTTTCACAAAAGTTTAAGTTCCCTAAAGAAAGTGACCTTGCTTTTCTCTATTCTAACTGCATCATTTAAAATATTGATTTATAAAATAATAACTGAATGACTGGTTGAATAAATCAACTATGAAAAGTGTAATATACTTCCCTGTAAAACTAGGGCTACTTCGAGTTTAAAAGTATAGTAGCCTACATTTTTACTACATTAGAGAAACACACTGCAGCACTACATAGTCCTAGAGTGAATATATCTAAAATAATCACCTACTACTTAATATCCCTCAAGAACAAATGCCTTTCCAAAAACATAGTTATTAATAGTGGTGTCAAATATGCTTTGCTTGGGAACTTTTCTGTAGTCCAAGGTCGTTCTAAATGCTCTTATTATTTAGATAGAAATTAAAATGTAGTTCTACGATTAGAATTCTATTTTTTAAAAGGGTAAGAGGGCTAGAGTTCAGTCATTATGAAAATGATCCTGATATGTATTTGTTATATAAAATGACACAATGTAAGGGAGATGTCCTTTTTAAAAACAAATGTTTGAAAAATATTCTTATAACAAATAAATAATCAAACAGATAGGTTAATGAATCTAAATAAAGAATTCTAAGAAGCATTTAGTCAGCTACACTCTGATGGGAAGATCTGGCCAGAGATTTCAAGGATCTGGGAACACCTGTCAGGTGGAATTTCATCAAAATTTTGAGTATGTATATTTTAACAATAAAAGGACATCTTGTTTGCATTGGATATGTAGTAAGATTGCTGGAATATAATTGTCTCTGGGAAGAGAATGCAAAACAAAACAAAACAAAAAGACAGGTTTAAAATTCCTTATTAAATGTTACACATGACAATAAAAAAAAGAATATTTGGCCACTGTCACCTTTCTACCTTAACGAAACACATAATTTGGGTGGATTACACTTGAAATTTTAACACACAATTCATCCTCCAGGCAATTATAATGGAGAGAAAAGCCTTTGTAATTAGTAATGAAAAGGAACAAAGGATATGAAGAATGACTCAAAGAAAAATTATAAAAAGACTTTTACAGCTGGAGCAGCTCTTTTCCAACGAAACAGAGAATCCAATTTTTCAACAGAAAATAATAATAACTTACAAATTTATAGTCATTACTTTTTAAGTTAAACATCATCTGGAAAGTATAGAGTGTAGTGTAACACGTTAAAACCTAAGACTTATATAGTCAACTATATATGTGTGAATATATTATTCCTTCAAGAAAGTATTTTAATTTTTAAAATTTAAACTTCGACTTGATTAGGGCCGTAATCTTTTAGGGGCTCAGTACCTTAACTATGAAAATCAAGTTGAATGAAGGGAACTTTTCAGTGAAGCATCTAGGTGATGCAACAGACTTATTGTTAATGATAGCAAAAGGAAAAGCATTGCTAGTTAACAGTTGTCAAGTACTTCTAGCAAAACAGTATTCTAAAGGTTTTCCATATATTGTCCTCAATCTTTACGGCCTTGCCTGCATCAAGTCTTGGAGACTCCTAGAATTTCCATTTACAGGTGAAGTTGCTAAGACATGGGAAACACAACACTGTGGCTATGGGCACGGAGCCAGCAGGTGATGGACTCAGAATCCTGCTCACAGAGCCCATGCTTTTCACGACAGTGCTGTCAGTTCTAACAATTAACTTAGGGGTTGAAAATGGAAATAAAAGTCTCCAGGAATAACTCTGTCTTCATCATGCCAGCAGAAACTCATAGCAAAACCCAGGCAATTTTAGGATGTTTTCTCTCCCCAGTGTCAAATAAACAGCCTGCTAGTAGTTTTGTGAGAGGAACCCAGTTGATTTAGCTTCAGCAGGCACAGTCATCATGTAGGTACCACACACTACAGGAAGGTTCTTGGCCTAAGTCCTCACCAGGGCTGTTTCCTGACACCCACTCCCAGCAGAGATTCCAGCCACAGAGCAGTACATTATATCCAGTTGTGGCAGCCGGCAGGTTTAAAGAAAATAAGAACACAGTGCTGTCCTCATGATACCATCTTTTTGCCTTATGGGACAAGATTTTCTGATAGACCATTATTTTAGAAATTTGACTGTACAATGAAATTATTCAGTATTCTGAAAAAAATAGGCTAATAGTAACTTTTCAGACGTTCCTGTGGCATATTTTTGCTTCAAATTTGGTGGTGCTATGAAGTGTAGCTTAATAAAATAATAAAATTGTTAGCTTTATAAGAAGCTTTTGTTTTCCTCTGTATACAGGCGAATGCAGTACATCAAGATTTCTAGGTGTTATATTCTTACCTTTAAAAAGGTCCATTTTCTTTGATATTTAGCTCAAACTTTACCTTTCAAAAGACTAGTAATGTAATTTCCAACCTTATAAATAATAGGCTTCAGAAAGTCAACCTCTTGAAAAGACATTACTGTACCGGCATCTTTTAAGGACCTTTTAGGATATAGTTCAACAAAGTCATTTTGATTATGGATGGTAAAAGAAGGCATCCATTAGAGCAATCTGCATCAGGCCCCTTCTCCCAAAGTCCAGGGATCAGAGTTACTAGGACCACGTAATGGAATTAACTTGATTATAAGAGTAAATGTGAGCCAAAGATTGCTTGGTAAAAATAGACTAAAGTATGTGGATCCTGGAAAGGACTTAAGAAAAAGAAAATGGCAGTCCAAGGAGCAAGATGTGCAGAAATCTGTGATTGTGAGAATGTTGAGCAATTCTGGGTCCTTTACTCAATGAAGCATGATGTACATGTTGCAGACCAAACTTCTAACTTAACAGCTTAAAACAGCTAGCATTTGTTGTCTGCTACTTTTTGAGGGTCGGAAGTAACATAAATAATATAAACACTACAGCAAATTTTCAGAAAGAACAAAGGCCTCGCCTAAGTGACATTATCTGACTCTAAGAAATAGCTGTGACTTTGCTACTTAGAAATGGGGACTGGGGTCCGGCGGGATGGCTCAGTGGTCTAAAGCACCTGCTTGGGAAAGCTTGGGTGGCTGCAGGGACCGCGGTTCGATCCCCGGCACCACATGCTGGTCCCTTGGATTGAATTTTCTGTAATCCCAAATACTGTATGTTCCATATCTGCTATGATGCAGACATGTTTATCTATAATTTTAGTCTCTTTTTATTTTCCTTTATTTTTCAGAAGTGCTTTTCTGAATTATTTTGCTCCTATTTAACAGAAGCCATTATGAATTCCACTAATGCACAATTTCAAAATGTTCTTCTTTGGGTCACATTCCCTTTCATTTGTGTTACATTGCATTTTTACTGCCCTCATGATGGTTAATTTGAGTTTTTCAATTATAATTGTTTACAATTATTTAAATGAAGGAATCAAAGAAATAAACACAAAACATTCGATGTCTTCCTTTCTGATCCAAAGTTTATCCTCAGGTTGACAAACCAATGAGTATCCTGACTATGGGGAAGATTTTCTCCTAGAGTTCATCTGTAAGCAGACTTCCTACAGAATTTTCCTGCTCCTAATGCCCAGTGGGTGTGTGTGTTTTTTAACTTATCTATCTATCTATCTATCTATCTATCTATCTATCTATCTATCTATCTACCTATCTGTCTGTCTATTTATTTATTTGGTACAGGATCCTCCTATATCAGTCTCCCAAGTGCTGAGATTACAGGCATGCACTACCACGTATAGTTTCAGTGGACAGTGAGGCGACATGACATGTGTTATTGGGGTTTGAAACCCACTCCTTGTGTTCACCAGGCAGGTACCTAGACCACCGCTGTATCTCCTCAGCCCTAATGAGCATTCTTTAATATGCCTGTACTGTATTTTCTGTTCACTGGAAATAGGAATACAAAATGGGAAGATAAAGTGAAGAGTAATGTAGAGTCCAAATTAAAGTGAGCAGTTTCTTCAGGCTCCCACCTGGCTGTGGAGTACCGTATTTGTGGGCATTGTAACTCGGGCTATAAATGTTGTTGGCTTGCTTTTCACCATTCTACCTCCTCTGACATGCTCAGCTTCCAGATCTGGTTATGTTTTCTGCATAAAAAAGAAAGTAAATTATATAGATGACTAAGCACAAGGTTAGTCCGATGCAAGCCGTACTGCAAGGTCTTCTGACAGCCACAAATATGAGAGCCGCATATTAATTCACAATCTGCATCAAAATCGAGCATATATAGTTGGATATCTGGAGCAGTTCTATTGATAAGAACTAAGATATAATGTTTTTTATAAATATTGAAACAAATCTCAGAAATTTTAAAAATTAGAATAGAACATATGCTACTTCGACATTATTATATGCTTTCAGTGAGAGCCTTATTATTATTGAAGTTTAATGAAAATGTATTTATTATAACTTGAAATATTTGATAGCTTACTTTATCATTAATCTCCTTTACTCATCAAATGTTACCAGTAGCAAAAAAAAAAAACTAAACTAAGAATATATAATAAATGGAAATGGCAAAAATACCTACAAAAATTCGATAATATTCTGTTTTTGATTTTTAATTCATTGTCCAGAAAGTTGTACCCTACTTAAGCTAAAATAATTGTTACAATTTTGCATGTTTTCTTTTATTAAGACACATTTTAGAGTTCTGAATTTTTCAATTTTCACTCAAAATATCATGAAGTCAATGAGAAGGAAAAATGTTTGTCAAATAGATAATCCTTGGCAAAAATAATGAGTGAAATTATTCTTATTAGCAAGATTCTGGATGAATTTCTTCACAATTTATGAACTTCTGAGTGAACAATATATTTCTAAGAACATAAAGAAAAATATATATTTCTAATAAGATACTCATAAGAAAATGTAGGATCTACTAAACTATACTTACAGGAAAACCTGGAATATCTCATTTTGCTAAAAGTGTATTTAACAATATTCCTTTACCATTTATTATGTTCATACATCAAAGTTTTGTTGATTAAAATGTTTCTATGTTTAATTTTTTGACATGTAAGCTATTTTTCACTTCCTTAAGTTTTCTTTATAACTAAAACAAAACAGCCTTACATGGGTTATTGGTTCTATATGGCAAATGGCCATAATGGAGCTGAGAGCCAGCAGCTGACAGCCTTTAATCATGCTTATCATAAGTCTCATTACCATCAATATCTGCTTGATTAATCCATGAACTGGTCACTGATACGTATTTCAAATAATTCCTATTCTCTTCTGGTTATGGCAGTAGTTTGTTCCGCTTTGCTTGTGGCAGAGATATAAAACTATCTCCAAACATTTATAGGTGGGAAAGGAGATACTAGAAAGTGCACACCATAGCCTGCTGCCTATAAGGCCCTTCAAATAAAATATCCATGCTTATTTTTTTAAAGCCTGTGAAACCTAAATATAAAGCAAGCAACTATACAACAACAAAAGTAGCATTTAGTGGAACACACTTAATGGAAAAAAGAATAAACAGGTTTAAAGAACAAAATAAAGAATTGAAAGACCTTCACAGAGTGAAAGTTCAAATATTCTATTTTACTTATTATTTGTCAGTCATATATTTATTCAGTATCTAAATATGCTCAAGAATTTTGCTGTGAATACAGAAACATAACCATTTTTTAAGAGTATAATAGTTCAGTGGGCAAAATTAACACAAACAACTTTTCTCCCTGTGCTAAGCTTGCTAAGAACTGTGTCTCAGCTGATATTGAATGAAAATATTATCATCAATGTGAACTACAAAACATTTTTTTAAATTTTCCAACAAAGAGTAGCTTACGTTTTTAGAAGAAAAACCTCAGTGAATAATGTATAACAACATCATGGTGAAGAATATAATAGGAGACATAAATTAACAACGACGTGTTGAAATTTCAAGGTAATTTAGTCACAGCAGACTTTAAGTAATAATTGGTATAAGAATTTTTTTTCTGCAACAGAATCTCCACTTTTATCAGGAGTATAACAACATTCTAATAGGTAAAGAAATAGGAAGAAACAAAGTTGTAGTATTGAAGAATTATAAAAGCACTGGCTATTATGAGAACTACAAGTGTATAGGATGCCAAACTTTGGTTGCAGATAACATTGCCAAAAACCTGGGCATACGAAGAAATGCCTGCCCAGGGAGTCATATGTTTCTCAGTGGATGATAGAGAACTGTCTAATCATGGAGCGACATTAACACTCCGAAACTCAATTATCACTTATAAATTATGATAAAACACAGATTTTTTCTGCAACTTATGTTCTAGTTTCCGTTTTTTGCTGACAGCAATTTAAGAACTATTAAGAAATCTACAAAGATTTTTATGTCTATTATATTATTCATGTATACTATTGATTTATATCATATCAGAAATTAAATCATAATACACACTAACACAAGTTTTTATGAAAAATAGCTCTGTATTTCACAGTATTTAGTGATGTGAATAGAATTACTTTGAGTTCTGCAAATATTTTTACATCTACATGACTTGCTCAGTAGAAGTCAAGTGCATTCTCATAAAAAGTTTTGTCTTCATTCTGTTGGGTTTTAGTGAGAGATGTAGTTACTAAAAGAAGAGTAGTCGTTTCATGTAACTACAGCTGTTGTTTTTTGGTAACACTCACCAAAAGTGGGAGCTCCTTAAAAGCTGAAACTATCAGCCAATGATTATACTCAAGCTGACATTGTACTTTGAACATATATATATATATATATATATATATATATATATATATATATATATATATATATGTTGTGTTATATGTCAAAACATATAAATGAGTTGTAGAGATCCTCCATTCACTGACAGATTTCATTCATTTTATCAAATATAAAAACATGCTAATGGGACCAGGGACCTCATCAGAAATGTCTGCTGTGCTCAAAGGTAGTGAGTTAGCCTTTGTATCCCTTTCTATTGCTGCTCTAACAACTTGTAAAGACTTAGAATCTTAAAACAACCCAAACTGACATTCTTCCAGTGGTGCACTTCAGAAGTGTTTCTTACGCTCTAGAACTCTGCAGGTCAAGGAACTGTGCCGCCAAAGCCCGATCTGGTCTTTCACCTGGAAACTGTGCTTCAGGTTTGTTCGGGTGGTTGGCAGAACCCTGTGCCTCACAGCTGCAGGTCTCTGCTCCCTGATCCTTATAGCCTGCCACACAGGAAGGCCTCGCTCTCCTCAGGGGCTGTGCTCACTGACTTTCTCCACCTCACATCTGGACCAGGGTTTTGAGCGTTTATGTACTTGGCACGGGATCTCACTGTGAAGCTCAGACTTGTAATGATCCTCCTGTTCACAGCTTCTCCAGTCCAGGTGTTACAGAAATGCCCAATTAGGCCCTGTTTAGATGGCCAGCTCAGAGGTCCCTGGCATGCAGGCACAGCATGTGGAACCGGGAATTGAACCTATCCCGACGCTTGCCTAAGCAGCTGCTTACTCTGCTGCTCTGCTGGGCTACCTTCCCAGCAAGCTCTGATCTCGCTGGTCCCTTTTTGACCTCTAGTCTTCAGCTTTGATAAAGAGTAGCTCCCTATTTTAGGGGCTTATGTAATTCTATTTCTAGTGCTGGGAAAATTCAAGATAATTTCTGTATTTTAGGGTTTGTATCTTACTTGTATTTGCTACGTTACTTTTTTCCTATAATATAACATGTTAGGATAGGGACCTTACAGGTAAGGAAACATCATACTGACAGTCACACAAGACTTACATTTTTTTTGACAAAAATTTTTTGTTTATTAATGAAAATAAATACATTCAGTTAAGCTTCTTAAGGTAATAAAATTATTTGATTCATTTTCCA
>PVJA010016040.1:27046-44330 GCA_004027025.1 Myocastor coypus
ATATATATATATATATATATATATATATATATATATATATATATATATATGTATATATATATATGGCACCAATCAACTTAATTTAAAAATAAAATAAAATCATAAAAATTTAGTTTAGTTCATATTTCAAAAGAGAACAATAGCATGTCAGTAAATTGAGCTTATACACACCCATCCCCAGAGACATACATCCAAAGAAAAAGCAGAAGAGGAAACAAGAACAATTTACTTGTCTTTTAGAATCAGACATAAAATCTGGCACTGAGTTATTTCTACCATATTATATTATTCATAACACTCATGGAATTAGGCTTGATTAGGCAAAAGAACACATTCCCTGTTTCATGATAGGGAAATATCCCTACTTTTGCAGCCATCTTTATTCCACTATTGCATGTTGAAACTGAGAGATATTAATGTCTACAAACTGTATTGTGTCTTCTCAATAAACAGTAGCTGTTGTATCCTGGTTCCTGAATACTTTGGCTAATTCTTTGTTTTGGGGACTCAGAACTACACCTGATTTTGAAGTGCATATTCCCTAAAAATTCCACTATGATGCATTTATTTGCTTGCTTGTTTTCATGTATTTGGTATAAGTTCTTATTATAGAGCTCAGACTTGAAGTAATTCTCCTATTTTCAGTGCTGGGGTTATAGGTATGAACCACCATGCCCAGCTAAGTGCACCTAGGGGTGGGACCAGCAAGGCATGTAATGCAGGGGATTGAACCCCAGTCCTTGTGCTTGCCTAAGCAGGAAATTAGTCCACTGAGCTATCATGCCACCCCAATGATGAAGTGTTGAAGCCCTCTTGTGTAAAATATCACCTCTTCTTTTCCAATAATTGTAGCAATATATTGGAATCCTAATGCCAGAACATTTGAGGACTCCTAAATCTACCAGTCTTGTATTAACCAGCTAAGAATATCATACAGGATTATCTCAGGCAGCACCTTGTGCTGGGTCTACCACTTTGAAATCCTTGAAGATGTGGTGCTTTGCTAATAATTGTCTTAACTTATGCACTGGGAAGAACAGGAGAAGTACTTCTCTTTTTGAATTCCCTTCACCCTACAGTCTCGTTAGATACCTTTGTGATTTGAGAGTTGAGGCCAGCCCAAGAATCCTCATAGGGAACCATTTCCATTTCCGTCACTTTTCTTGCTGTGGTTCAACTTTTCATCATAAAAAGATCTTTCTAATTCTTCTACCCATTTACTATTAGTATTATTTAAATTCATTTTTCCATGATGTAAAGAACTGTTAATTTCTAAAAGGAAATAGTTGTTATATGGAGGGGGGAAGTGCTCTTATTTCTCAATAAAGTGTGGATTTCAAGAATATTTCCCCTTTGGGATAAAAATGCAACAATGTCCTATTTGTTCTAGTTGCTCAACCGAAGTTTCCTGGTCAAATTCCTTCTGCAGGATAAATGAAGACGGTTTCTTATGGTTGTTGCACTAAGAATAGGTTGTACATTTTCAAATGTCATTTGAAAAACAATAATAGAAAAATCAAAACCCCAAGGAGAATATAAGATAAAGTTGGTATTCTTGTCATAATGATTAAAATAATTACTATGGCAGTTGCCAGGAAAATATTTATCAATTATTATTTTTAGTGTGTCTTCCATCTTCTCGTAGTGATGAATGCTTTTGCTTAAGTTCAGGAGAGGCACCATGAAGCTTGGTGTTTTATACAGGATTTTATTTTATTTTATTTTATTTATTTATTTATTTTTTGTCTTTTTTGAGACAGGGTCTCACTATGCAGTTCAGGCTGGCCTTGAGCTCACTTTTGTAGCCCGGGCTGGTCTTGAACTCGCACCGATCCTCCTGCCTCAGCCTCCCGAGTGCTGGGATTACAGGAGTGCGCCACCACGCCCGGCTTTATACAGGATTTTAAAACTGCATTTCATGATTAAGAAAGTAGCAGTCAACATACACTGAATACTCAACAATTAACAAAGGATTAATTGTCTTTTTAACCCTTTTCTCAATATAGATGATAAACAGGTTAATAGTATGCAATTTGAAAGCTGGAAAAATATTGCAGTGATGTTTAGATGTCTAAAAGGAGTTATTTGTTTAAATTTGGAACAAAGAGGAATGCCTTAAATTTGAATTCATTGTAACACGTCTAGAGATTTGTTTGATAGTACTGCTTCAATTTGAAAAGACTGAGTATAGAGTAGATAAATGTACTTATCATAGGAAAAAAACATATTACAAATGAAACCATGAGAGAACAAAATTATACCCTCGAAAAGAAAATATAAAAATCAGAACAAAGTTGACCATCACACTACTAAGAAGAACAAGCTTTCCTAGATACTAAAGTTGTAACAGAGAGAAATCAGAGACCCACAGAAGTAAAACAATTTCTGCCTGATGCCCCAGCTAGATAAACACAGGGCCAGCATTTCCAGAAGCAAAACCACTGTTCTTCCCACCAACTCATCTCTCCTTCTTCCATAATAGTTCTAATATTTTCTGCTAGTGTTGTAATTCTGTGACAAAATTTAGGTGTTATGGTTTGTGTCTAGATGTTGTACCAAAGCACACACAGTCATGAGGCAAGCATATAGAGTTTATGATTCACCATGCAGGGCTGGGATTATGGGTATGACTCCACGTGGTGTCAGTTAATCTGCCTACAGTATAAGGCAGAAATAGAAGCTTGCTCTCACTTTACCTTTGTTTATTCTTGTGGATTTTGCTATCTTCCACCTCCTTGAACTACTGCCCATTACCATGCCACCTGCTTTGGAGCTTCATGAGTATGGATTGAAACCTCCACAAGCTGAATAAACCTTTCCTTTCTTATTTTTTTGACATTGCATATTTTGTCTCAGCAAGGAAAGAAAATAAATAAAACCACTGTCTACCAGGCTGCTGCCATAGGATGCTCTAGAGAATGTGTTTCCTTACTTTTTCCAGCTTCTAAAGACTGCCTACCTCTCTGGGCTCATAGTTGCCCTTCATTTTCAAATCCATCAGTTCAGCCAAAGAAAGCACAAATGAGATGGGTGAAAGGAGCAAAGAAAGAAGGAAATAGAAAAACAGACAGATAGATAGATAGATAGATAGATAGATAGATAGATAGATAGATGGATAGATAGATAATAGAGTTATTACTGACTTCCTTTACTTCATTACAAATATGGTTGGGGATTATATCATTTGATCAAATATGCTTGCTTCTATCTTGTAATCTGAGCAACTAATTGAAAGATAACAATCCACAGCTTATTAACCATTGTTAATCTCCAATTATCTTGCTTTGAAATTTTGCATTATCATCTTTTTAATCAGTTACTAAATTGCACATATTTATTCTTTATTTAATAAACATATGTACAATGCTTCAAGGTCTAACATACTATTTATAATTTTACAAAGGAACACTTTACTGTGCTGCTTTTCATGGAGCTAAAATCTACACACTCCATTTAATATGCTGTGTGTTTCCCTTCCTTCCCTCCTTTGTATCCTCCTGCCTGAACCAAAATAGCTTCCTCTTCTCTGACTCACCACCTTTTCTTACCACCTTTCCACATCTTGGCAGTTGAGATTTTTCTGAATATTCAGCACTCTTTTCTCACAGTATTTCCTATACATAGGCAAGGCTGGCCAGTGTGCACATTGGTCATGAGATGTCTGATCTTTACTAGACCTTGGCATTCAATGAGTGTGTCTTGTGGCTGAATTTTCTAGAATATTAAATCACATAGAGCTTCTCTCTTGTAATACTTCCTATGCTGATCACTCTAACAGCTTTTGTCTGACTCACAGGTGAAAAACAGATATAAAAATGTGGCTTGTTGTTCTAAATCTTTGCAAAAAGAAATCCCTTAAAGAGAGTTCTCTTATTGTGTTGCACTTACCTTATGCCCACTATATAAGTCTCATCCCACATTCCATTATTAAAATGACTTTGCCTATTAATAATCTCCATGATGTGTACAGAGTCACCTTCTACTATAGACAATAAATATATGCACCTTCTAGTCATGTCATGGTCTGCCAACACTTAAAGATTTTATTTCTGCTCCAGTTCCTTACCTGGAATGGACTTACCTGTTTTTATCATAGTCATCTTGGTATCTCATATCAGAAGTTCTTGCACAAACTTTTCTATATATTTTCAACCCATTCATGTGGTTTTCATTCTTTGGCTTCTTTATATAGAATAAAATGTCATGACCACTCACTATATTCCACAATATCACTGGTTGGAAAATCAACTCAAAATTTAAAAGTACTTGTACAGATCAGTAGATAGAACAGGGAAGGAGAGGTAACATACTCATCACGCTCAATTCCAAAGAGCATTAAAAAATTAAAATCATTTTGACAACAATTTTTTTCTTAGTACTTAGTCCTATAATTGTTGAGAATATATAATCGTAGGCATATAAAATATATTTGCTGTGTCCAAAGAAAGGCCATGACCTTTATAAATATATTAAATACTAATTTTTTTGCCTTAGGTCTATATTAATTGCTATTTAAAATTAAAAATTTAATTTCATAATGTAGAACTAGACATTTCACATTTCTTAAATTTGTAAACATATCATGATGAAACACTTTACTTAATTAATACAAAATTTATAGTTTTTCAGAATTCACATTTTAACAAAACATAACTATACCACAATTATGTCTAAAACTAAGTTTTATTAATAAGCCCCAGCTAGCTAATGCCAATTTACATTGTAAAGTATTCCCCCCAAGAGGTACTAAAAAGCATATTAAAATATTATCAATTTATAAGAAAATAAATTTCCAGTACATGAAGAAAAAATAAATGGAATTAATGAAGCCAATATCTATTGTAATGAACTGAGAAGCAGGACAGGTAGAGATATAAGCTCCAAGATCTAAATCAGAATACAGAATGTGGTGGTCATTCAATTTTCTCCATGGTCCTGGTTCCTATTTGACATATTTTTACCTTCTTGACAAAGTATGATTAATTCTCACAATAAAACGACTCAAGACAATATCTGTCTCTGAAGCTTCATATCACTAATGACTGTCCTTTTTCTTAAAGAAAAGCAATGAATGCAAAAATATTCTTTACTTGCACATATGTATACATATTATACAAACATAATTATTTGGCAGTAATGTACAGCATATACCTCATAAAATTCATTGAGAAATATTAAAAATTAAAATATTAGCAATTATTCCATTTTCAAGAATTGTGGAATATGAAGGAGTCCTTGTGTTGGCAAAGCATGTGCTTCTTCAGGCACGCTTTCATTTCTACGTGCTATCAGCACCTCGTTTCTGTACCATAGGCAGACTGTGATACAGCTGCTTTCTGATGTGTGCCCCCTGCACTCTCCTTTAATTCCCTTTCATACTAAAGGCCCTAACAGCTCCAAAAGTCACAGAGAGAAACCAATGTACAAAAAAAAGCAGACATTGAGGCAAATGTTGACAAAATCTGGTACACTTTGAATCTAACTAGAGTTATCAGTCAGCCTGCATTCAAACTTCCTTGAGTTTATAAGAATATATTGATTTCCTAGACAAACTTGCAAATTTTAAACGACACCAAACATCAAAAAGGCACACTTGCCTTAACATGAAGTCATGAGAAAAGGTAAGTGTGTATGTAAGAATTACCCCAGAGTATGAAAAAGGCTTTCGGACCCAACTCTACCTTGAAAAGAATTCTTCGACGATGTGATGGCCACAGTAGATTGGAACTGATTGCTTAGTTACTTAATCTGATCATTAGAAATAATTTTGGGGGGGACTGTGTGAAAAGTGATCCTTGGCCTTTTCTCTAAAATGAAGTAAGCTACTTTTATGGTGCAAGCCAAAAATGTTCTAGTACCAGATTATTTACATGTATCTACGTAAAACAGGTGAAATAGAGTACAAAAAGTAAAAAAAAAAAAAAAGAAAGAAAGGACTTTGAGGTAGAGCAAATCAGCGATCAGTTGAAAAAGTAGAAGACAGTAATCAGTAAGTTAATTGCCTATAGGGGCCGGGGAGATAGCTCTGTAGCACAAGTGCCCGCCTGGCAAGTGCAAGGTCGGGAGTTCAAACCCCAGTCCTGAAAAAAAAAAAAAAAAAGCGAAAGTTAATTGCCCATCTTTAGCTCTTGAGAGAAGTAAAAGGAGCATAGAAGAAATTTGTAACAATTGTGATTCAGAGAAGACTAATTGATTCAGGCTCCAAATTTAATAGATACAATTCAGTTTTTCTATTGTTTGTTGTTTAAAGTTGCTGTATGTTATCAGTACATAAGATTTACATTGCTTGAGTAGAATGGCGCTCGTAGGTAACAAATGCCAACACCTTTACTTCCTCCCCCTTCCCTCTCCCTTCACCTCAGCTCCTGATATCTCTTAATGTTCTTCCCATGTGAAAGTGCTCTATTTCCCTGCTTCCTATTGTCTTTTGTTTAGTACTAATGATAAATTCAAAAAGGAAACAAAACTTGAAACAACTACTTTCATTCTTATTTAGGTACTTCTTGGGGAGGTTTTTCATCCAATCATTTTAAATCTTACAAGATATTTTGGCTCATGTGCAGGTGTTCCTTCAAATCCTCCTGGGCTCAGAGATGGGGCTTTTCAGATCTGGCTGGATCAAGAGTGCATGATACTAGGCTTAAGGGTGTGGAGTACTAAATTGACTGGAATTAGCATAGTTCTGGTGCCACCACTGAAAAGGCCCATAGCCCAGATGAAATAAGAGGGACAATAGTCTGGCTACAGTATTTCTCCTCCATGATACCCCTTTTGTCAAGTATTTCTTGGTTGTTAGCTGTACATTAGGATCACTTAGGAACTTTTACAAAATCTGAAAGTTTACCCTACAGCAATTAAATCAGAAAACTTGGTGGTAGAATTCAGGCATAAATTGTCAGAGGTTAAAAGCAAAATAAAATGTAATTTAACAAATTCCACCTTTGGTGATTTAATCTGGCAAGAGTTGAGAATATCAGAAAGGAAGAAGAAAAGAAAGATGAGAGAGACAAAGAGAGAGAGAATACTATAGAAGCAAAATGATACAGAGATTATAATTCACATGCTAATTTCAGAGAATCCCTTATAATCAATCAAATATAGCATTGATATTAAATTCAATCATAAATTTTTGTTCATTACTATACATTGTTGAAGTTATTGCAGATAATACTTATAACATACCTATCAAAATTTCAAATTATGAGACTTAGTCCTTATATTGTATTCCTAGAACAAAAAGAAAAGTAAGCCGACAGAAAATTTAGAGCTAACATATTGAACATTATATTTCACACAGCAAATAAAAGATGTTTTAAGTGAACTCCAATGAAAATATCACCAAATTTGTTAAAGTTTTACAAACTCCTGCAAGAAAACAATTGTGCCCACAAAGACCCAATCGACTTTCAGATCATTGATAGTAACTTTGTACTTCTTAGCCACACTGTGTCCATCTTCAAATAACTAATGTTAAATATGTATCTTCCTATTTATTCAACCCTACCATCCTTTGGAGTATTTATCCTTGAAAACTTGGAACTGTAAATTCTTTTTCTTTAACATGTTACTTTACTATCTTGAATTGGCTTTGTAGAGAGCAAAGGAGTCACCTATTGGCAATATAATCATTAAGATACAGTGTCCTCTCTCCTACTCATTTGTGGAAGGATAGGTCTTAAATACGGTAAGCCTCTGTTCATAACTACAAGTGGCCTAATCCATAGATAGATTTTCCTACTTCCTTCAATATTCAATGTTAGTTTACCCCAATGCTTCAAAAATGTTTTCTATTATGTTTTACAGCTCAGTTCAGTCTACCACTCCACAACCCTGGTAGCCCACTGCAAACCTTAATTGCCTATTTAATTTTATCAGATGTTATTTTTATACCATTTCTTTTGGGTTTTCATATAACCTTTAAGTGTTCAGTATACCTAAAGAACAAGAATAGCTTGACATTCAGGAAACGCTGGCTTAGAGGGCCATATTCTATGAAGAACGTCATTCTTCTTACCTATCTCTATTAACTATTAACTCATGTAAAGTCTTTGAGACATGAAGATATTTCTTTTCACATACTTATATAGACTGAAATTTAATGGCATAGAGTTGTATAGTATGACAACTGTCCTTTGAGCTTAATATCTTATTATGAAATTATATAAATACAAAATAGAGGTACAATTGACTTCCTTTTCCAGTGAGGAAAATCATTTCCATGTTCAGAAATCATTCTTAACTCTGAGACAGCACAATCCTCCTCCTCTCTGTCATTTGTCCCACTTGCTTCTCTTTCCCTTAAATTCTCCTGTCACAAAAAGGGCCAGGACACCTTCCTACTAGTAAAGCAAAGTAAAACAGATTTGATGTTATTATTAAAATATGCTTAAAAACACATGGCAATTTTAAATGTCCAAATCAGCCAAGAAAAAAAAAACCGAATATTCTTCAGTAATTTAGAGATGCTTGGCTGTAGAATTTTATTTCTCTGGTTAACTTTTCTTTTCTTAATTACCAAGAACTTGGAATTTGAATCTACAACTGTGAAGCATATACCTTTACATTTTTCTTCTCTTTGTTCCCCTTCATTAATGAAGGTGTACCATTTGCTATATTTACATCTCATTGTATTGTGCATTTAATAAGTTTTATAATTTAAATATTTTCCTTTCTCAGTTTGGTATCATGTATATTTTAAAAGAAATTATATGTCAAGTCATTTTTATTTTATTTTATATTTCTGTAATAGGATTTCACTATGAAGTTCAGAATAGCTTGATCCCTGTTCATAGCATTCTCCTGCCTCAGCTTTGTGAGTGCTGGGATTATAGATTTTCCTCACCATGCCTGGCATCATTTTATTTTTGTATAATACTCTGATTAATTAAAAACAATATAAAATAATAGCTGTTAGGTTTAACCTATTAATTGATATTTAATTGACAGTGTATATTTTTGGAAAGTTAATTGTTAGTAGTGCATAAGTATGTTAAATTTTCTAGAAAAATTTCACAGTTGCGCTAATAAATATTTATGGTATAAATCTATATAAGCATACCAAGTGAGGATAAAAGTACTTTTGAATAAATTACTCTGAACAACTACTATGAAGATAATAATATACATTGTATTAATTATTGTGATTGTCCTACTAATGTGCTTTGAAACTGTATCATCGTTATTTCTTATTAAAAGTAATAAAATTATAAACAAAAAGAAATCTAACACTTCTACTGTGGAACTATTACAAAAGTAGAATTAAGTTCAATGCCAGCCTATAACCTCATACACTTTCTTTAACTTCATTTTTAAGGCATAGTATATGCCTTCCATATCTAAGCAGAAAAATAGCTGCTCTGATTGTATGTTAAGTTATGTATTATATAATATATATTATATCTACATCTATATCTACATACCTGTACATATACCTCTATCTATCTATCTATCATCTATCTATCTATCTATCTATCTATCTATCTATCTATCTATCTATCATCTATCTATCTATGTTATAATACAGATTTTAAACAAGGAAACATAAGATATATGTGATTACACACTCGAAAAGAAATACTCTGAGCTACCTGGAAGCCAAAGGACAACTCCTAGCAATATTTCACTTCTATTTTATGCAAACCAAGCATTACATAGAGCTAACTGAAGTAAGTTTCTGAAGGAAACATGGATCTCAAATTTACACTCATAGTTAATTTTTTTCTTGACAAATACTCTATGAAATTGAAAACAGTACAATAAATTCCCAAGCTGCTAGTGCTCTCCAATTATAAATTGAACAGATACTTTTATAAAATCCATATTTCAGTTATAAAAATCTGTATACAGACACAGTAAAAATTGCAGAACAAAGTGTACTGATTTGAGAGTAATTTCACTATGAGAAAAATAGAAATCTTACTAATGTTTGACAATTATAATTTTTTTCTGGGAGTTCTCTCAGATCGTCACATTTTTTCCTTTTTCTAAGAGAATAAAAAGTAGTACAATAAAAAATTAGAAGTGATTCAGAATTTCACTGAACAAGAAAATAGGAATACAACAGTGGTTGTTATATTACATATTGTCTTCAAATTAGTTGTGCAGGTTATCTGATACAAGGACAGTATGAGAGAGCCTGAAATTTGACAATTTCTACCAAAATGCTTGCTCTGCATAATACCATTTTAATTAGCAATCTTTAAATTCTTTCTTAGTCCTTATGATATATAATGTGGGTTGTTAATGGTTTGGGCCAGTTTTTTAAAGTTCTCCATGTCTCTTATTCTGCATGTTCTTATCTTTCCTAGTATTTTTCACTGTTATATAGATTAAGCTTTATTATCTTTTTTCTATTGTATTGATTTAAAAGTTATATGTTGTATTATTTTGGTTAGCATTATATTTTTAACCTGCATAATGGACTTAGACTGAGTCAATTTCTCTACTCTTGTACCAGAAAGTACAAGACATTTAACGTTTAATCAAAACTCTCATCTCCACTACCATACATTAACACACATACACACATACACACACGTACACACACACGCATGCACGCACACACATCCATAGTAGTTATATTTCTGATGTTCTACATAAAACATTTTTATGCATGTGGGTGTGTGTGTGTGTGTGTGTGTGTGTGTGTGTGTGTGCGCGCGCGCACGTATGTTTGGTACAGGTTATTACTATGTAGATTGGAATTGTGATCCTCCTGTTTTCAGCCTTCCCGGAACTGGGATTACAGGCATTGACCACCGTGTCAGAACTCTGTGACCAGGTCCATCCAACCCTGGTCCCTGTGCTTGCCAAAACAGGTACTTAATCCACTAAACTATCTCGGCAACCCCATAAAAGTTTTCTTGGTTGAAAAAAGTTAATTAAATGACCAGTCAGAAGAATAAATTACGTTGGAGTAAGGCATTGGAAATCATTAAAAACAAAAATTGTAAAATTGAAAACTCAAACTACATTAAGTATGTTACATGAGAAAGTGTTATGTCATTTATGAATTTAAGGTTTTTCATCAATTTTCATAGGAAGATAATTTAGTAAGTCATATATACTAATCAATCTAATCAGGAACTGAGGAGAACACCAACATAATTTGCTTACACCTTGTATTTTATATAAAATGTCCCAACAGGCATATGTTTAAATTTTGGTTTCTGTGTGATGATTATACAAAAATTTAGCATCTGATTTTCAATTTCTGGGTCTAGTTATACTGACTTTTCACTGTACTTATAATAGTGAATCTGATTAAAGTTTGGATATAAAAAGAACACCTGTAAGAGTGTCTAGAAAATGGCAAACATTGCAGTGTTTTTATTGTAATTACATGAAAAATATTACATATGACCATAGCCTCTATCTTAATAGAGGTATAGTGGCAAAACAGAGACTGTTTCTGAAGTATTCTGTGAAACGTCACAAGATACAGTTCACAAAAAAGTTGAGATAGATACTAATTAAACAAACTTCGTGGAATAGCATTAGAAGACATTTTCAAAATAAGGCTATATTTGATAATAACTATGTATACTTTCTACAAAAGCATTCTGTGAAATTTACCACTTTAAATTTATATTATTACCTTTATCGATGTCACATTTGCCATGAAGCTATTATTGATCCATACATTCTCACATACACTTTGATACTGCATCGCTTTAAACCAAGTGCTGGCTTCACTCATCTCAGGCTAAACTGAAACAAGGAAAAAGATAATGTTAAAAGTGAGCATTGTATATTCTCATTTTATTTCAGCGTTATTTGTGCTAAGAACCACCAACTGAAGTACTTTTAAATAGAATGCACAAACATGTCACCATGTCAAGTATATATTTAGCTAATACAAAGAAAACAAGATTTATCCAGACACTACATAGTGGATCAAATGTGATAAGAGAAATAAATTTTTCCTATTGAACTGAGTTCTACATGGAGATAAGAGACACATTATCTTTAAAGGGAACTTGTGTTTTTGTGGAACATGCTTTATATATTCCACTCAGAATGTTTAAGAACAATTTTTTTTTTTTTTTTTTTTTTTTTTGTGGGACCAGGGTTCGAACTCACGACCTTGCACTTACCCAGCAGGCACTTGTGCCTCGGAGCTATCTCCCCAGCCCTATTAAGAACAATTTTAAAAACATGATTCTATGGCCTCTTTCTATAATGAATTAGATACAATTATTCTGAAAATATTCATATATATATATATATATATATATATATATATATATATATATGATAAGTAAGCATAATAGATACAGACAGGATATATACATATGTAGTTTATTTATACTACATTTATTTTATTACTTTATAGAGAAAAACAATAAAATGATATAGAATTTGAAAACAAGACAATAGGAAATTCACAATGGTTAATATTTTAATATTGTTATCTTCAAAATAGTTGCTTAGTGTACAAAATGTAGGCATATAAAATTGATCAAATGATATCAGCAGTAACATTCTTTGCATTAACTAAAAGAAATAAGTAGTATAATTATATTTACTATCATATATTTACATACAGTTTTTTCTTTTATTTTTGCTTCCTTTTTTTCACATTCTCTCATCCTTGTTGTTCTTTCTTTTTGATAAATGTCTCTAATTTAACAATATCTCTTGTACACTTTAAATCATATTTATTCATTCAGTTTGTTACTAGGGAGATAACATGTAAATTTTATTTTTTTCACTTATGACTGTAGACTCTAGTTTCATCCATTTTCTTATAAAATCCTCAAGTTTATAATTTTTATAGCTGAATTGTACTGCATCGCATAAGAATACTGCTTCTCTTTTATGCACTTCTAGGTTAATGGGCATTTGGGTTATTTCTATGATTTCGCTAATACAGATGGTGCTGCCTTAAACACAGGTGCATACATATAACCATGGTATGTTTGTAATTCTGGAAAAATACCTAGCAGGGAAAACGGCTGAATCAAATGTGATCTCCAATCATAGTTTTTTGGAGAGTTTCCAAATTCACTTCCACAACAGTTGTGCCAGTCTACACACAGTGTAGAAGTG
The DNA here is from genome assembly GCA_004027025.1 of Myocastor coypus. Lineage (NCBI taxonomy): Eukaryota > Metazoa > Chordata > Mammalia > Rodentia > Myocastoridae > Myocastor > Myocastor coypus. Next base: position 40,097 of record PVJA010016040.1, read on the forward strand.
GAGAAGTGGAGAAGTGTTACTTTTCCCCCACAGCTTTTCCAGCCTCTGTTCTTGGTTGATGTCTTGATAATAGTCATTCTTTCTGAGTGTGAGGTAATCTCAGTGATGTTTTAATTTGTGTTCCTTAATGAAAAAAATGTAGAACTTTTTATATATTTATTTGTTGTTTGTATTTCTTCATCTGAAATACATTGCATTTCATATGCTCATTTTTAGACTGAGTCTTTGAATTACGGATAATGATCTTTTGTTGAATAATTTATCTGGTGTCCATATAAGTTCTTTGTCTGAGGGACAAATGATAATTATTTTTTCCCAATCTATGGGTTTCTTCTCAATGTGTTCATGATTTCTTTCAATGTTCAAATCTTTTTGATAAGGTAATATCACAGCTATTGAGTCTTTGAAGTATTTCCCATGAAGGTTGGTGTTTGGTCATGAATTCTGCCTGTATCTTTGTCTCCAAGATGTCTACCTAATTTGTTCTCTAGAACATTTAGTGTTTCTACTTTAATATTTAAGTATTTGATCCATTTTGTCTATAGTTTAGTATATGGTGAAAGAAATGGGTCTAATTTTAATCTTCACTTTGCAGAAAGCCAGATTTTTAAACACCATTTGTTAAAGAGCCAACTTTCTTCCAGTGAGCATGTTTTGTTATTTTGTCAAAGGTAAGTTGGCTGAGTGTGTTAGTAGTTGGTTGTGCATATTCTAATCTAGTGCACTGTTGCTCTGGTCTTTTTTTTTTTTTTTTTTCCCTTCACCAGTACGATGTTGATTTAACACAGTAGCTTTGTAGTGTGATTTCAAGTCAGGAATTGTGAGGCCCCCTGCTTTACATTTGTTGACCAGGACGACCTTCAATATTTTAGTCGTTTTCTATTTCCAAATGAATTTTTGGAAAATTTCATCTAGATTTGTGATGTATGATAATGGAATTTTTATTGGGATTGCATTAAATCTGTAACAGTTTGGGGACTACGGCCATTATAAATAATGTTGAATCTTCCTATCCACGAACAAGTATATCCTTTCATTTTCTGATATCCTTTTGGGTCTCTTTTCCAAAATACAATAATTTGCATGATACAGAAACTTTCCTTCATTTGTTAAATTGATTCCTAAGTGTTTCATTTTTTGAATGCTAATGTGGTTCCCTAATTTATTTCTCAGAGAGTTTGCTTTTCATGTACAGGAATGTCATTAGTTTGATTTTTTTGTTTATTTGTTAGTAATTACAGCATTTCAGTATACAGTTTGGACTCATGGTGATCCTCCTATCTCAGCCTCCCCAGCACTGGGATTACAGGCATGCAACACCATGCTTTGTTTCAGGGACTGCACAGGATGCCCAGCATTCTGGGATGAACACACCTTGAAGTACCATGCATTGAATTTAGGACTTTGTACTCTCCAGGAAGGTGCCTATGCCACTGAAATATTTCCCCAGCCTGTTACATTTTTTAAACTTTTAATTTGTATTGGCTACATTACTAAATTTGGATATTAAAACTAAAAGTCATTTGGTAGAGTTTTAGGGATCTTCTATGTCAAGTGTCATCCTTTCCTATCCTTATTTCTTTAATTTCACTCTTGTCTAATTGCTCTAATGTTTTTAGAACTGTATTGAACGGAAATGGTGAGAGTGGACAGCCTCATATTTTTCCTGATCTTAGAGTGAAGGCCACTGGCTGTTGGTTTGTCATAGATGACTTCTATAAGTTTGAGGAAATGACCCTGTGTTACAATTTTTTTTTTGTAGGGTTTTTGTCAGAAATGAATGTTGGAATTCACTTAAAACTTTTTTTCTGCATCTGTTGAGGTGATCATATGATTTTTTTCCTTTGGTTCTGTTTATGTGGCATACTATGTTTATTGATTTGTGTATTTTGAATCATCCCTGAATTCCTGGCATGAATCAAATTTGAGCATGGTATATAACCTTCTTGATGATTTGCTGCATTCTGTTTGCTAGTATTTTGTTGCAGAAATTTTCCGTATTGATTAGGGAGATTGGCCTTTAGTTCTCTTTTTTGTTTGGTCTTTAATTAAGCTTTGGTGATTTATATGTTTCTCTAGTAATCTGTCAGTTTTATTTTCTGTGCTTTTTACCTTATGAGAGTAAAGAATTTCCAATTAGGTATTTATGATACTCTGAATTTTCACAAACTTTGTGAGGATTTTATCCTTTTTATTCTTTCTTACATGAATTTGCTTTTTCCCTTTGCTTTTTTTTGAATAGGTTGGCTAGAGGATTGTGAATTTTACTTATCCTTTCAAAGAATCAACTCTTCAATTTATTCATTCAGTGTAATGTTTTCTTATTATCAATTACATTAATTGTTGTTTTGATTTTTGTAATTTCCTCCTTTATATGGACTTTGTGCTTGATTCACTCTTCTTCATATAGAAGCTTGAGGTATAGCATTAGATTGTCTATAGATGTTCATTTTCTTTTCCTGATATGAGAATTCACTGCTATAATTTCCCTGTGAGGAGTGCCTTCATTCCTTCTTATAGGTTCTGGTATGCTGTTACTTGCATTTTTATTTTAATATAATGTAAATGTTTTTTAGACTTTTCTGTTAATTTTATCTCTGACTATTGATTGTTTGCGAGGGTGTTACTTAATTTACAAGTATTTATGGAGCTTTTATGGTTTCTTTTATCACGTTTTCCAATTTCATTGAACTATGATCAGATAATATACATAGGATAACTAATATTTGTCTTATATTGATGGGTGCTTCCATGTTTAGTGCATATATATTTATGAAAAGCTATTTCTTCCTTTTGAATTTCTCATTCTAATATGTATGTAGTGAACTTCTTTCTTTTTCTTCATTTTAATGAGAAAAAAAGATAAAATAGCAATGAAACAGTTTCAAATAATTGAGTTACAATAATTAAAACATTGCATATTGTTGTCTTCATAGTAGTTGTTCAGAGAACGAGATGCAGACATACTTGTCTAAATAATATTAATAAAAGCCTTTCTTCTCAGTGATTATATATTTTTTTCACAACAAAATAGTCCTTTATTTATATCCTCCGTTTTGTTTTATTTTGTTTTATCAGAGATGAGTATTGCATTGCAGTTAGAGAAGAAGTGTAAAAGGCCTAAATGAACAACTTCAGTCAATTGTCACTTTCGCTGATAACTCATTACTATTATGGACTATTAGACTATATATATATATATATATATATATATATATATATATATATATATAGTTATTTTGCTAATTTCAAATATTTATAAACTTTGGACTGTTATCAAATATGTAGTCACCTTCGTTATTTTGTTTGATCGTTCTTAGTTTGAAGTTCACATTGGGGATATCCTGTCTGTTGTTTTCCATCCTTTGACTTTTAGCCTATGAATTGCTATTTCAGTTAAATGTAATCTTAGTATACAACATATTGTTATACTTTATTTCTTGATTCATGCTGCTAGTCGGTATTGGCTTACTTTTTATGATGTTATTTTTCTACTGCAGGTTTCCCAGTTTTCTCCTGTGTTTAATTACTTTTCCTGCTTGATGATTTCTTTCACTTTTTGTTCTTTGAACTGTGGTGTTTTCTTCTCTTTCTAGAAAGTCTTTCAGGACCTCTTTTACTGTTGATTTGGTGGTCATGAATTTCTTCACTTTTTTCTTTAGCGTCTTATTTCTCCACTGATTTTAAAGACAGTTTTGAAGGGCATACCACTCTCAGTTGGAAGTTTTTCTTTTTTTTTTTTCTTTCAGAACTTGAAATTTTTCTCTCCAAGCTCTGTTTGACTTCAGGTTTGTGTTGAAAAACCACAAACTGGCTGGTGGCCTGGCTATCCTTTATACATGATCTACTTCTTTTCTCTAACAGCTTTGAGTATTTTGTTCTCTTGTTGAATATCTTGGAACTTGATTATTATGTGTTGTAGTAGATTTGTTTGGGTTATAACTAAGTGACATGTGTCACTTATCTGTATGTCAGATTCTTTTTCTGTAATTGGGAAATTTTCTGCTGTTACTTCTGCCAATTTATTTATGATTGTTATTGTTGACTTTTGTTTTTTCACTGATACCAATTCTTCCTCCTCCTCCTCCTCCTGTTCTTCTTCTTCTTCTCCTTCTCCTTCTCCTTCTCCTTCTCCTTCTCCTTCTCCTTCTCCTTCTTCTTCTTCTTCTTCTTCTTCTTCTTCTTCTTCTTCTTCTTCTTCTTCTTCTTCTTCTTCTTCTTCTTCTTCTTCTTC
>PVJA010016041.1:0-44196 GCA_004027025.1 Myocastor coypus
TTTATTTTCAAAGAGAGTACAAATTAGAATTAAAATAGAAAAAATACAAATGATTCAAAATTTCACTGAACAATGTAGTATGAATTTCACAGTGCTTGTTGTAATACATAGTGTTGTCTTGCCACCAGCTATCCATATTACCAGATACATAGATATCAACATATTCTCAGAACTGACAACAGGGTCAGCCAAATAGCTCAGCCAACTAAAGTGCCTGCTTAACCATGCACAAGGACTTGGGTTTGATCCCCGATCTGCTATGCCAGCCCGGCCCCTGGGGCACACTAAGATAGCAAGTGAGGCTGGGCTTGGTGGCACACACTTGTAATCCCAGAGTATAGGAGGCTGAAAACAGGAGAATCACTACAAGCCCGATCTCCATAGTAAGACCCTGCAGACCCCATACTAAATGCATTAAATACATGCATGCATACATACATGCATACATACATAACTGACAGCTGTTTTCACAGGTTCTGTTGGGTTGAAGAATAGAAATAGCTTTAAAGTCATGCTGAAATGAATATTGATTGATAACACAAAGCTAAATTCTGGGATGCCATTAAAACATTCCTTCCTTAAAAATTTAGATACTAAATGTCTGTATTAGGAAATAGGAAATGGATGACTTCAGCATTATCCCTAGGAACTAGAAAAAAAGAGGACAGGACAGTGAAGAGACAGGAAGAGGGCGCTGGCTGTCAGGCGGACGGCAGGGCCAGAGCAGCGAGGTAACGCGGTAGCAGCAGAGCTGCAGGCTACCAAACAGAGTATAACAGTCAGCTCTGTTATGTGCTAGTGATAAAAGGTATTATGAAACAAATCTGCAGTTCTGGAAGGTTGAAACAGGACGATGAAAATTCTAAGCCCAACTTAAGCCACAAGCAACTTATGAGATACCATTGCAAAAATGAAATTTTTAAAAGCACTAAAGATACAGCTCAGCATGAAGATAACTTAAAAAAAAACATTTAAAATAGCATAAAAATAAAATAATTAAAAATTAAACTACTAAGGTAAAACACATTTACTGAATACTACAAAATATTAGGAAAAAAATTGAAGATATAAACAATTGTGAAAACACCCATGTTCATGTGTTATTAGCAGACATGAATACTGCTCAAGGCAAGCTGTAGATTCAAATCACTCTCAGTCAAAACCTTAGAATTATTTCTTTTTTTCTAATTTTTTAAAATTTTCATTGGCTCAAGGTCTCACTACACAGCTTAGACTGGTAGTGATCCTCCTGTTTCAGCCTCCCCAGCACTAAGATTATAGGCATGCACCACCATGCCAGGTTTTGGTAACTGCCTCAGCATGGGGTCAGCATGGCATGCAGTACCAGGGATCAAAGGTGGGTCCTTGTTCTTACCAGGCAGGCACTTAGACCACAGAGCTATCTCCCTGGCCATTTATTCTTCTTTTGTGGAAACATCAGACTTACCCTAAAATTTATATGGAATCTCAAGGGACACTGAACAGCCAAAACAACCTTGATAAAAAAGAAAATTGAAGTCATGTCGTTCTTGATTTTAAACCTGATTCCAAAGTTATATAGTACTTAAAAAATTATTATGGTATGAGCACAAAGATAAGAAGACAAATAGAAAATAGTACAGATGTCAAAAACAAACCCTCACACATATGGTGAAATCATTTTCTGTCACAGAATGCCCAAGATAACAAAGCCACTCAGGAAGAATGGGGAGTCTTTTCAACAAATGACACTGAGAAAGCTGGATGCCTAAACCACGGTATCTGCCCCCACCAAAAAAAGGAAAAGGAAAAAGTTAACGCTTACCTTGCATCATATAAAAGATTAGCTATGGTGATGCTGGAGTAAGAATTAGACAGAGAAGATTTATGACGGGATTTAACAATGATTTCTTGGATATGATGTTAAAGTCACAGGCATTAGCAACAACAAAAATATAAGCTGGATTTCATCAAAATTTAAAATTTCCTGCATCGGAGAGCACAATTCCCAACATGAAAAGACAACCCATGGAGTGGATGTAAACACTCATCTATCATACATCTGGTCATGATCCATGGCCAGAACATACAGTGCAACAACTGGAACCTGACAGAAGCAATAGCAGTACTATCCCAAAAGGGCAAAGGTTCTAGCAGATGTTTCTCCAAGGACACCCCAAAGGGCATTAAGTGCATGAAAGGGTGCCCAGCATCATTAATCAGGCAAATGCAAATCAAAGCCACAATATGGCAGAGATAGCTCCACAGCTCAAGCACCTGCTTGGCAAGCACAAGTTCCATCGTTTGATCCCTGGTACAAAACAAAGCACAAGGAGAGACCCTTCCACACCCACTAGAAATAAATAGCATGTGTTATGTGCATGCAGAGGGGATTGCTGACAGAAATATAAAATGCTGACTCACTGTGGAAATCAGTGTGCTGTTTCATCAAAAAGTTAAAGTTTGAATTACCACGTACTCTGGAAATCCCGCTTTCCATATATTCCTGCAGAATTTTGAAGCAGGGTCCACCAAGCAGAGAGATAGCAAATGAGCTAGGTTAGTTGAACCTCGAATCCTCTGCAGCAGGTGGCATTTTCTAAGGTTGGGGTGTCACACTCCTAATTTGACAACAAGTGTGCAACAGTAATCTAAACATTAACTTGGCTGAAACATGATTGCATGTAATTCCTCCTCCAAAAGCCTGCTTGCTGAACGTTGCTTGGACCTACAGCCACATTCAAATTTACAATGCAGGCTGACATAGTTCAGTGCCGCCCCATGGTGGCTTCTACAACACAGTGCTGTCACTTTTACTGATTGCACTGAAGTGCTGTCATTTTGTGTTCTGTCATAATTATGGCATGTAAGAGTGGTGCAAATCAAAGCGAAGTCATCAAGACAGGGCTTCCTGCATCGGTTGTTTGCCTAAATGTTCCTGCACTTCTACTATACATGGTTCCTCATCTGGCCACTGGAAGCGAGCTCAGCCTTGAAGGAGGAAGCACTGTCTACAACAAAGGTAGGACGGGAAGTGTGCCAGGGTCTCTCAGCACTAGCCCAGAGGGAGGGAGTATGGCCAAAGCTCTGAAAAGGGAAGCGTCCAGGAGGGGTAGCCAGCAGGGAAGGGCCAAGCCAGGTGGTGTCAGAGGGTGAGGAGAATGCCAGGCTGGGGCCAGGGCCGCAGCAGGTGCAGACAAGGCCCACACTGGGCTGGCAGGATCTTCTAGCCCAGAAGTGAGATATCGAGGTCTCTTTAAAAAAATGTCCTTCTGCTAGTTTAAGAAAAATGCTTACAAAGTAACCTCACTCCTTTCACTGGGCTTCCATGGGCTCATTTCTAAGTCGGGCTTTCCCACTTCTGACCCAAATGGTTGGCCTCAGCTCAGCTGAGAGGTAGTCATGTTTGTGTACAGAAACCCTAGGCAGAGTCCCAGTGGCAACAAGGTCAGGCGCCTCCTGAGCTCAGCAACCCTGGGCCTTTCTGCTTCACTTTGTAATAAATGCTACTTTCTGCTTTTGCTCTATGAGAAATATTCTAGCTCATCCTCTTTTTTTTTTTTTTTTTTTTTTTTTTTTTTTTTTTTTTTTTTTTTTTTTTTTTTTTTTTTTTTTTTTTTTTTTTTTTTTTTTTTTTTTAATCATTATTTTTTATTTACTTTTTGGCTGGCTCAGCCCAGCCTGGAGACAGGGCTGGTGCAGCATGTGGTGCTAGGGCTCAAAACACTGTCCCCTGCAGCTGCCTACGTTCACCCAAGCTGGTGCTTGAGACCGCGGAGCTACCTCGCTGGCCCCTCAGTCTTCCTTCGATTCTATCTTGCACTTCTTTCTGAGTGGAGAGAAACACCCAGCAGAATGGCTGCAGTGTGGAGCATGTCTCCCCACATGTGGGTTCATAGCAGCATGAGTCTCAGGGGCTGCCAAGTGGACACAACTTCAGCATCCACAGACAGATGCACAGATAAGATGTGGCATGTGTGTGTGTGTGTGTGTGTGTGTGTGTGTGCGTGCTTGTATATGTTCCACATATACACAATGAAATACTATTCAACCTTTAAAAAAGAGGGACAGCAATTCACATGGCAGCTTAGGAGATGCCTGAGGCTGATATTCTTCAATGAAATAGGCTCCTCACCAGGAAGTTTGTATCATTCCACCTGTGCATGGGATTCCTGGAAACAGAAAATGGAAGTGCCGTCGCCCGGGATTGGTGGGGGCGAGAGAGGGGGACTTCTCTTGACGAGGACAGAGTTTTAGTTTCCTGCGAGTACAGAAGTTGTGCAGATGGTCATTGCTCATGAGCACACAACCAGTAACGTGTGCTCCACGCTAAGCTAAAATGCTTACAGGGGTGCATGCTGTCACAGATTTTTGCCATACATAATATATGTTCATGTTCACAAGTGTGTGGAGCAATGAGAAGCTTGTAAGTCTTCTCAAATACTAAAGCCAGTACTTAAAATGTTTCTCTTTTGATTTGTATTATTTTGTCTTGAATGTCTTACAACTGTTTTGTTATTTGTTTTGTTTTTGCTTTTCTCTTTAAATGCATCTTCAATACTTATATCTGGTAACCTGAGCAATGAATTTGAAGAAAGCATCATGTGATACAGCAACTGGTACTGCTGAGTTCCTATTAGTTTGTTCAGTGAAATTTGGTATCATTTCTGAGAGGCATAACACAGCTGAATGGAAATCAAGGACTTAAGGGTTAAACAATGAAGTGACTGCAAGCAGAAAAGATAGGAAGCATGGCAGGAGCAAAGCCATGCCCTTATATACACAGGATGAGTTAGATAATGACCCTAGGAACCTCCAAAATGGTTTTGACACTGAGAATAGCAATGCGTAACAGCAAAAACATGCTTGGTATCATTTCTAATACTGTTTTTTCTATCATTTTTTTCTTTAGAAAATTTTAAAAAATACGAAAGCCATACTTGAAAAAACTTTTCACTTTCTTAACCATTTGCCAGTCCAATCACTTAAGTAAAGGTAACCAAAATTTACATATCTTCATTATTTTTATAAAAGAAAATATGGAAATATTTTTATCCAATTTATTTAAAACAAGATGTTGAAGAGACATCTCACGCTCAGGATGCACTGTTCAGTGGTTAATTAACCACACACATGCTATACCATCCAGCCACCCCATTCCTAGCATTAAGAAAGAAATGAGAAATATACACATAAGCTACATCATGCGTCCTACATCCTACATTATATATTCATGCTGCCTTTACTCACAATCACTGAAATGTTGCGATAGGCCAACACTTACAAACAGGTCAGTGGACAAATGACCTGCAAAGCATCATGCGGTGAACTGGTACTTAGAAAAATGAGAGGTGGGGGTCTCTGGCTCTGCCTCTGGCTCGGCCGGGCTCCTGCCACCCCTGCATCTTGGCTTCCGTCTACTCTGCCTCTCCCTTGTGCTTGCTTTAGTGCCTGCCTGTGTGATCCAGGACAACCTTCCACCTGAAAATCTGCAAGGTCTTCTTTGCCATGTGCAACAGAGCATGTGCAGGCTGAGGTGCTGAGACACAGACACAGCCTTGCATGGCAGTCCTCAGCCTACCCACTCAGCCTTCAGGCAGGGCTACATATTCAAGCTCTGTGTCTCCCACGTGCCCCACTTTTTCTCTTTGGCAGTTCTTAAAATCTAAAATGATAAATTTGTAATTTGTTATATGTCTTTTCCAAAAAACTTGTCAAATCTCTGAAAAGTGATTTGCCTCACCCACTGCAGTGTTCCTGGTGTCGATGTTAGATCAGCACCTAGAAAATGCGTAGCCAGTGAGCAGTCACTCAATGAACACAAGGTCTTTCTTGGTCAGCTCTGCATGGCTCCTCCCCACATCCAGGCAGGGCCTGGGCAGGCAGCTCGTGCCACTCGAGGCCTGGTAGCCATGCTAGCAGCTTGCTCAGAGGCTTCTGGACTTGAAACACAGAGAATGTCAGCTGCTCCTCACAAGTCGTGATCTTCTGTGCCAGCACGTGATCAGGGTGGCATTACGGAAAGCACAGGATGTGGTGAGTGCCAGTGCTGTCACTGCAGCAGCGGCAGCGGGAGCCCCGCTGATGGCGCCCTCAGCCAGCAGGGTGGCCTGGTGTTTTCTTTTTCTGAGCAGCCTCCCTCCCAGCAAAGCTCAGCGAATCCTCCTTGAACTGAACCAGGATGAACATGATGAACACTTTGGTCATCCTTTGCTGTAAGAGGACAGCTTTGGGCTGATGCTTTCTTTTCTTCCCTTCATTTTATTGATACATTTCAGCTATACATAAAGATGGCATTCGTCAAGTGGAATTTACACTATCCATGTTATATCTTGATCTTTTTTTCCTTCAACCCTCGGCCCCTTCTTTTTTACAAAAGCTGTGTTTCCACTTTCATCCTTCTATTGTCTTTCTTCTCTCTTCCCTCCTTTGCTCCTCCCTCCCCCTGGGTCCCCTCGCCATTGGAACCTCGTAAGCTTATTGCACAGTAGCTATTATGTGCATTTTGGTCCTTATCTACATTTGGTTTCTTATGCCAGAGAAAACACGTGCTATTTGAACATGTCTGCCTGACTTATTTCACCTAAGATTAGTCTTAAGGCATACCCATCTACCTAGAATTGCCTCGTGTTTATCCTCCTTCATGGCTGAGTAGTGCTCCACAATATAAAACCCCTACATATTTTTTTTCATGATTTAATATTTTTATTGTTTAAATTTAACAATGGTTATATTACATACTTTCATCATCAGATCAGTTTAGATTAATAGATCCCCTACATATTTTTTAATCCATTCCTCAGCTGACAGGCATTTGGGCTGTTTCCAAGATTTAGCTAATGCAAATTGTGTTGCTATAAACATGAATGCGTTGTTTTTAATCATTCTTAGAAGATATTCAGCAGGGGAACAGCTGGGTCTAATGGGACCTATAATCTTACTTTTAGTGGGAATCTCCATACTGATTTCCGCAGTGGTTGCACCAGTCTACACCCCAACCAACAATGGACAGTGTTCCTTTTTCCTCACAACTCCACCAGCATTTGTTATTGATCGATTTTTTGATAATGACCATTTTTTTCAGAGTGAGATGGAATCTCAGTATTAATTTAATTTGCATCTCTTCAATGAACAGCTTTGTTGACTATTTGTTCATATATTAATTTTCCATTTCTAACTCTTTATATATGAGAAGTAAGTGTTCATCTCCGATGCGCATTTCTGGACTGAGTTTCTAACGTTGGGAGGTCTGATTATGATTTTTTTAGATCTTTATATAGTCTAGATATTAGGCCTTCATCCGAGGAGCAGCTGGTAAATTTTCTCCCCATTCAGTGGGTCATGTCTTCATTCTTTATGATTTTTTTTGTTGTGTCTTTTAACAAGGTAAGATCTCAGTTACTGATTCTTTGTAGACATCTACTAAGTCCATTTGTTCAGAAGTTTGGTTCAGTTCTCATAGTTCATTGCTATTTTTGTCTTATTGATCTAGTTTTGACAGTAGGCTATTGAAATCCTCCACTATGAATCTATTAGTATGTATTTGATTTCTTGTATTTGCTAATATTTGTTTATTTGCCTATCAATTTCTTCCCCTTCTGCCTTCTTTGGTAGATTTATTTGCTGGGGTTTATGACATTCTACTCTCTATTACCTCTTTCTACAACGTTCTTCACAACATTTTAGCATTCTGGTTTGGTGGTTATGGTATGTACTGTCATGGGAGTATCTTATTTCTCCACCAATTTTGAAAGATAATTTTACAGGGCATATCAATCAGGGTTGGAGGTTATTTTCTTTTAGGACTTAGAATACTTCCTTCCAAGTTCTCTTTGACTGAGATGTTTATGTAGAGAAGTCTGCTTTAGTTCTTATGAGCTTTTCTTTTTAGATGTATTTAGTTTTTATAGGTTCTTGCTATACAGCTCGGACTCGTGGTGATCCTCCTGCTTTCAGCCTCCCTAGCACTGGGATTACAGGCGTGTGTCACTGTACTCAGATTCTGTGGCTGGCTCAGCATGCCCTCAGGGTGGTACTGGCACAGCATGTGGTGTCAGGGATTGAGCTGTGGTCCTTGTACTTGCCTACACTTGCCTAAGCAGGTGTTTTAATCCATTGAGCTATCTTGCCAGCCCCTCGTAAGCTTCTCTTTATAAATTATTTGTTTATTTTTTCTAGCAGCTTTTAATATTCTATCCTTCTGCTGAATTTCTGGAATCCTATTATATACATGCCATTGGGTAGATTTTTTTGATCATGTCCAATAGAAGTTCTATATGCATCAATAAACTATATATCAAATTGATTTTCCATATTTGGGAAATTTTGTCATTCTTCCATGAACAGATTTATTTTCTACCATTTGCACTGTCTCCTGATTTTTTCATTGACTGATTAATTTTATATATCCATTTTTGCACCATCTAGCAGCTGTACAACTTACTTTTTCATGGCCTATGCTATTTTTAAGAATTTTTTTTCATTATTGCTAAATGCAGTTTCGTCTTCTAGACCTGACATTCTGTCCACACGTTGGTCCATTATGTTTCATATACCTTCAGTAGAAATTTTGATGTCCTGAATATCTGATTTAATCTATTTCATGGATGCTGTTTCTTTCCTACATTGAGCATTGTCTTAGTTACTTTTTACTTATTGCTGGGACAAATACCCGGCACTCAAAATGAAGGAAGGAAAGGTTTACTTCATATGGAGGTTTCAATCCATACTCAACTAGATTCAAGGCTGAGTGGAACAGGGCAGAGAACATCCAGTTCATGGTGGCAGAACAGCAGCAATCATGACAGAGGCAACCGACCAACCAGGAGAGCAGAGAGCAACAGCAACCAATCAGGGCAGCAGAGCAACAGCGTGAGTCTGTCTCTCTGTCTCTCTTTAAATTTCATCAGACTCTCTGCCTTAGCTTATCCACCTCAGGCCACACCTATAATTCCCAGCAGTACTCAGACCATAATCTCATCAGTACTAAAACACATAATCCCAGTGGATCATGGATCAAGTCTCAAACTCTAGAAGTCCCCACTCCATGATTGCATGAGTCTTTGGTGGGACAACTAGACATAAACCATAACAAGCATTCATGCTTTCCATCATTGTCCTAAGCATCCCTGCTTCCTTTTATAATCTGAAGCTTCTCCAGATTCTTGTCTTACTCATGCTCTTCACTATGGACATCATCTCTGAAGTTACCCAAGAAATTATTCATGATTTGATTTTTTATAAAGCCTCATTTAGTTTCTTTTTTACTTCTACTGTTGCCACTTCAGAGAGTGCAGGTGGATGGATTTTGAATTTTTCCATCTCATTGGCCCCCAAGCTTGCCTTTGGCAACCTAGAAGTGTGGAGTTGCATCTGATTTCCATGTCTTCCCACTTTTTTAGTTTAATTCCTGTACTGATGCCTGTTGGTTGTTTATGGTAGGTATCTTTACCCAGACATATAATAATCAAGATCCCAAAAATTCAGCAAAGGAACAGGATAATAAAAGCCATTAGAGAAAAGAAACAGATCAGATTTAAAGGAACACCTATTAGAATAACAGCAGATTTCTCTTTATAAACCATTAAGTCAAGAAGAGCATGGAGCAAAATACTAAAAGTCTTGACTATAAGACTAATTAAACTACAAGTCAAGAAAACAAATTCCATCCCAGACTACTCTACCCTGCAAAACTCTCTTTCAAGTTTGGTTGAGAAGTGAAATACTTCCAGGACAAAGAACAACTAAAGAATTTCATGATGACAAAGCCAACCCTGCAGTTTACTAAAAGATATTCTAGAGAGGGATCAAAATGACCACAACTTCATGAAGGAGAATGGAAAGAACCCACCAAATAGGGCAAACAATTAAATACAGGAGAAAAAGAAGCATACAAAAGCAGTCTTTCAACTATTCTTTTGTATACAGCAGGAGAACATGTCCATCAGCATATTCTACAAATGGACTTCTCCTGCACCCTATGGGTCATGATTCTGTCTGGGTCTGCAAGGTGAGTATCAAGGAAATAACAGTAGCTCAGTCCTACAAGTGACACCTGGCCACCAATAAGTGTAATGATCACTGTGTCCACAACATTCTAGAACTCTGTGTGATATCCTATCCCCAAACTGTTGACGTTCTGGTCATATATTTGCCATTCCAGTATCTATGTTAAGTTTTATTCTTAGCAATTCTTTGCTACCATGGAAACTTTTGCTTAGTTGATATTTTTGTATATATTCACCTATTCAAATACTATGGGAGTACTCTGAATTGATTAGAGATTCATACATATGATACACAACACTCTGGCCTCTGAGTTGGACTCATGATTTGATTTGAATTTTGGAATATTGTTTTGAAATATTTAATTTATTTTAATTAATTAATAATTAGTTTTCTGAATATTATTTAATAATACTTTTTGTTTTATGATTAATACTGTACCTCTGACTTACAGTCTACTTTTAATATGTGGTATGATGGGGCCAGGGAGATAGCTCTGTGGCATAAGTACCTGCAAGTGCAAGGTCATGAGTTTGAACTCCGGTCCTGCAAAAAAAAGATGTAGTATGATATTTTCTCCTAGTATTAGAAAGTTTAAAAAGATATATATATATATATATATATATATATATATATATATATATATATATATATAGAGAGAGAGAGAGAGAGAGAGATATGATAGATAGATATAGATATATAGATATACATATACACACACACATGAGAGAGTTAGGGTAGATATTCAACTACTTTGTCTTAGTCCATTGAGAATAAAAGTTTGTACTACTATTGTTTAGACAACATATAAGGCCTGCATCTTGTCCTCTGAATAACTACTATGAAGACAACAATATACTTGATATTAATTATTGTAACCCTCCTAATAACTTGTTTTGAAACTGCTTCCTTGCTATTTTATCTGTTTTCTCATTAAAATGAATTTTTAGAAAGAGATTCCACCAGTTCCCAAGACCACCACAGAACACACTTGCACTACATGGACTTCTGGGGATGTGTAAGTTTCAAACCATAAAATCTGTCAAGAGAAGTAAAACTCAGGGTGGATAAGGTAAGTGGTCCCATGGATACCAAATTGGGCTATTTCTATCGTCTCACTAAAGATAAAAGAAGCCCTTGAGAAATATGAAAGGGTTCTGATGATGGTAGTTTAGACTCATGTTGACAATGACAATGAAGAGAGTAGTGACAGTCCCATTAGCTGCCTTCTCAGGTCCTTGGACAGTGCCAGCTGAACTTGTCTCTTCTTTAAATGTCTAGCCCCTGCCTTTCTTCATTCTTAGTCACTGTTCAGCTACAGAGTGACTTTGATGCCGCACCATCTGAATGCAAGGGGACGCTGCTCCGCACAGCCTGACTCCCTCTAAGAAATTACTTTCAAAAGAATGAACTCCGAGCTGACAGTATGTGCCGCACCTTTCTCTCACTCTCCATGTGTCATGTCTACTCTTTCTGTGCACTACTGATGCCGATTCTTGCTGACTAACAAAGGAGAGGGACAGGGTCTGCCTTTGTCAGCCATAAGCAGGAAGGTAGACCTTGTCCCTATCTGCCTCCTCAGAATACGTTAGCAATGCGGGGACCTAGGAAGCCCACTCATAGACCATTGCTGCCCCCAGAAGCTTCCAGACGGCAGAGTGAAACCTCACCTCCAGCTCCTGCTCTGATGACCTCCGGGCCTGTTTCCCGGGTGTGCAGACCCCACACATGCATAGCGCGTCACCTCAGAGCTGCTCTTGATTCTCTGAATCTGCTCTGGCCAGGGATATCAAAAGATGTGAGCAATCGTTGATCAGCACTGCCCCAAAAGACAAGGAAACAGGAGCCTGGTGTAAGTGTAGGCTGTGTAAGTTGAGACAAGAAGACTTTCAGGTACAAGCTGTACAAGCTGCTCATTCAGGTAGAAGCTGAGCTTGAAAGCATCAAAAAACGAGCAGGTAAGAAGAGGCAGATCCATGCAAATCCTGGACCTAGCCAAAGGTTAGTGTCTTGTATTCCAGAGCCACTCTTTTATCCCCCGACGAGCGTCGCGCCAGGCAGTACATGCAACTACAGAGCAGCAGAGCCTAGAGCGGATCCCAGTCAGAGACGCTGGACTCCCTCCTGGCCTGAAGGGTCTGGACAAGGGTTTGTGCCCCAAGAGAGAGGCTGGGTGAATGACCTCTGGAAAAAGAAGAGGTCTGGGATTAGTGAGACTTCCCCCACATGAGCTGACTGTTGCAAACTTGACTGGGGGTATCTATGTCTACACAGGTGGCTTCGTTTTCCTCATTTGCTAAAGCAGCCCACTTAACAACTCATTATCAAACATCAGAGAAAGCACACTACCAACACATCGAAGTCCTCCTTCTGGAACTATGAAGCATCAGTGCTCCCCCATAAATACAAAAGAAAACTACACTGGTGTTGATAAAAACTTAGGAATAAGGGCAGAGAAACCAGTTAAAAGCTAGTGCTTCAAATGAGAATTCCAAGGCCTCTCTCTTTTATGTCACAACATCAGATGAATTCTGGGCACATTTCTACTTCTGGTATCCTGAGACCACATTCAGCACAGACACTCCAGATGTGACCCACATGGCCATGTCACCCAACCTCGCAGGTTTGATAGCCTCCTCCCTGCTGGCCCTGCTGCCCTCCACTCGACAGCCCATTGGCACCACTGCAGGCCTCGTCCACATCTGCCCTGGCCCCTCTGCCTTCCACACTGCAGCCCTCCTCAGTGCCTCACCCAGGGGCTCCCAGGAGTGCAGCTGCTTCCCAGCCACAGTCTCATCTGGGGCACACAAGCACACTCTGCCTGCGGTACACAAGCCCACTTGGGGCCACGGAACTATTTCACATCCATATCTGGCAGCACATTATATTTGTATCCATATTGTAACATTGGAGGAGGTAAACAAATAGGTAGAGAGGAAGTCAGAACTCCTTACACTGTCGCTGAGAAACACCTATTATGGATGCTGTTGTGTTTCTCAAGTTTTCTCTGTGTGAATATGTGGTAGTCTGAGCAGTTCTTTAAAAAAAGTTTAATGTATATTTATTTTTGCTACCATCTTTATAATCTAGCAATTTTTAAAATGCCCTTTGTTATCAATATTATTTAAACTTCAGGGAAAAAACTGTGTGATAGGAAGAGAAAAGACTTGGGATCAGATGCCCCTGCATGTACACTTGGATCTGACTGAAAGCTGGCACACTTCTGTTGAACTTTCCAATCCTAACTGTCCTTACTGGCAAAACAGTGACAGTTTATGCTAATGTTCATTGTAAAGCTTGAAAAGCAAAAGACACAAGAACTTCTGTTCTTGTCATAGGTGATCAGTTCACGGATTTATTATTAATAGTATGCATTAAGAATGAAGTTAACTCATGCTGACAGTGAGAAAAATGCACCCTATGGAGACTGGATAATATGCACAGACAGCCATCCTGACACCGTAGCACCTTCCCTGGCAGTTTTCACCAAATGCATGCATACAAGGTCTGATCGGAAGGCAGGCTGTGGCCAATCAAGAACTTATTGCAGTTAAGAAAAACAATCCACGCTGCCATTCATCCTCCTCCTCTCTCTGAATGCCTTTGTCCCACCCTTCTTATCACTTTCTGAAGCAGTTCTAGAAGTCTTCTGTCACTAGTATCTGTATGAGACGTGACCAAGACTACATTGGTGACTGCAGCTGCCGAGCACAACCAAGCAGCAAAGCAGGCTCATCAGAACAGCACAGTGCGCTCTTGCCCACCTCATTTACCAATGCCGGCAACTCTGATTGCTGGGTCTTCTGCTGAGTCACCCTGCTGGCCACACTGAGAATCATTTAAGGATAGCAAAACAGCCACAACAGCACAGCTAACAGCATTTACAAATGCACACTTCCAGCACTGCCTCCCAGGGTGGCAAGAATGACGTTGAAGGTGACAACTACCCTGAGAAAGATCAACAGACATGTGTCTTTTGTTGTAATAGCCTTTTATTTAAGTGTTCACTGTAGCTGGGTGTGGTGGCTCACACCTGTAATCCCAGCACTTGGGAGGCTGAGGCAGGAGGATTGGTGCAAGTTCGAGACCAGCCTGGGCTACAAAAGTGAGCTCAAGGCCAGCCTCAACTGCATAGCAAGACCCTGTCTCAAAAAGAAAAAAAAAAAAAATTAAAAAATAAATAAATAAATAAAAATAAGTGTTCACTGTATTTTGTGATCATTCCTCGTGCACATACAAATATCCCTAACAAAAATGCATATTTTACTTGCTAGCATAGAATGTCTACTGACTTGTCATTAAGAAGGACAATAGTGTTAGAAAAGTAGGACCTTTAATCAAAGAAAATATTTATCTACATTTTTAATGTATTTTAGTATAGGGTCTACAGCATCTCCCTACACAGATCAGACTCATGGTACTCCTGTTTTCAACCTACCAAGTGCTAGGATTACAAGTGAGCACCACCATGCCAAATCTCTTTCGATGTCTCAGCATGCCCCAGGGGTGGGGCTGGCACAGCATGCCCAGGATCGAGCCAGGGTCCCTACATCTGCCTAGGCAGGCCGTTTAGTCAGCTGAGCTATCTGGACAGCCCTTTTTCTACATTTTTTAAAGAAAACTTCACCCATTTCAGATTTAGTACAGCTGTGGTACATCCTGGAAATGTTCGTGAAGTCTTGGTGTGTTCCAGCACCAACCTCAGTGCAAGTACTGGACTTGAAAGCAATTGTTGGTTCTCTGCCCTACAAAAAGTGCATGTGGAGGGCCACCATGAAGCAAATGGCAACCACATCAATATCATGCAGGCTCAGCCAGCCAGGTGGCTCCATGCAAAGAATAGGTCTTGAAAGATGAATTGGGGTTTCCTAACACTAAGCCCTGGGCATTGTGTCCCAGCCTGGGAGGAAATGAACAAGATTTCTTGCTCTGAGGAGAAACTGAAAGCTGTGGAGGGGAGGGACTGAGAGCCCCACCCCCGCCCCCACCCCCACCCCCTCTGGAGGGTGGAGCGGGATGCCTCAGGCATCCCTAAGCTTTCTCGAAGCTGCAGAGCATCACTCCAGAACTCTAGGAACACAGCTGCCCCAACTTCCTCAGGCAGCAAAGATTAGAATTCCTGTGCGAGAAACCCAGGAAACAGCCTTTTAGAAATAAAAAGCTGTCTTGCTGAGGGACTGACAGTGGTGGCCGGCTGGCCACCTTGTCCCCATCCTCAGTCACCCGCAGCAGGAAAGTGCAGGCACCTAGCGTGCTGCTTGTCTTGCTGGTGATGCTGCTCAAGGCTCCCTGACAGCACTGGCCCGGCGCTGGCTGCTGATCTTCAGCACCACTTGGTCCTAGACCTTGTTATACTGCACTTGCCAACACTGCCTGCCCACCAGGCTTCCATGAGCAGGGCTCTTGTCAGACTCTTCCACAAGTGTCCAGCCCCCTGTGCCCAGTATGTCAGAGGAAATCTAATGAGCACCCTAGTGACAGCCAGCAGTTACTAGTCATTATACGGGCTGAGGGAGTAGCTCAGTGGCAGAGTGCTCGCCCAGCACGAGTATGACCTGGGCTCCATGCTCTCTCTCTGTCTCTGTCTCTGTCTGTCTCTCTCTCAGTCTCTATGTCTGTCTCTCTGTCTCTCTGTCTCTCTGTCTCTCTCTCTCTCTCTCTCTCTCTCTCTCTCTGCCACACACACATGCACACACACACACATCGTGCTTCTCTGAGCTTCCTCCTGACACCCACGCATGGGAAGTCTACAGTCTGAGCAGAACAGGCCTAGGGCTCACACCTCCTCTTCAATTCTCAGCACCCTAATAAGAAGCTTGGCCTTTTCTTTCTTTTTTGCAGTCATAAGCCTTTTCTTTCTTTCCACTTCATTTTCTTTCTTTCTTTTCTTTTTGATTCTTTTTTTTTAACCTAGCTTTCCTTTTTATTTAATGAAAGACTGGTAGATAAATGTAAATACAGAACAATTACTTCAGGTCATTCTTCATATTGTACACACAGGCCAGAGAACGGGATCTGAAAGAAATCTTTAGTTGACAGTGAAATGCACACAGCATTTTCTTCCTTTACTCAAGAAAACAATAAGAACAAAAACCTAGAATCTGATCAGCACATACTCTCCTGTGATAAATGATTCAGACATAAATAGTGGGTGCAAAGAAACTATATGCTAACTTATGCATAATCTTTGTTAATGAAAAAACAGAAGCAGTCATAATAATTAAGATACATTCAGTTACTGTTAACTAGCTATGCCTGCAAGGGCACCATCAAGAGAAACCATGCTGCAGAGAAAAACTATAGACACACACAGTGAAAAAGTAAACTGCAAGATTAACGCATGCATGTTTAATACTGGAAAAATCACAGCCCTCCAAAATTTCTCCATGTTCTAAAAGCCCTCTGCACTCAACTAAAATTAAAATGATCTTAAAAGGATAATACTTGTAAAATTGAAATCTTTTCAGCCACAAAACTGCAATGGAAATAAATGTTCAGATTCATTTTCAAGACAAAACCAAAAATCTATACTTCTGATGACATGCATGATTAAAATGCATGCAATCTATGCAAGATACATTGTTCTACATTCCCAGTGACTAGGAAAGAAAACCTCAAGTCAATTTTTAGTTTGCAGATGGTCAAAGGATTTTGTATTTCAGCAGGAGTTCAAATCTTCTGTATTTTTTCAACAATTACTACCGGATTTTCTTTTCTGATTTTCTTGGCTGCATCAGCTGTGTAATTGTAAGAACAATTATGAACATCTGAGTAACAGTGTACACCACAGTAAACATTTCCACAGCGGCATTCAAACTCTGTGAGCTCCACTTTCTTTCTGCACATCAGACAGTGGTTCTTTTTTCTGTTCTGATTTTTCAAGGGACTTGCTTTGCTCTTCAGATGGCTGCTGTGCTGGGTCTTACACTGAAGTTTTCAGATCTTCAGTTTCAGGCACTGCTTTGTCTACAGATGTATTGTCCACCTGGGAAGATGCTACAGATTCTGATAACAGTGGCTGATTTGATACGGAGCTCAGCTGCACAGATGAAGAGGTAGAGGCCAGTGCTGACGGGGCTTCTGGAACACTGCCATCTGTGCACTGAGCCAGTAATGACTCAGACTGCTGACAGAAGCAGGTGGGCTTATTCTAACTCTACTACTGTTCTGTCTTTGAAGATGTTCTTTATAGCACACTGAACACATGCCATTTGTGCGAAGGTTTCCATAAAATCCGCAGCCATTGGAACAAAGCATAGGCACTTGGTTGTGATTGGTTTCTTGAGCCATGTTCCTTGGCGTACACCAACAAAACCTCCACAATTTTCTGTTTGCTTCACCTCAGATCAACTTCACTTGAAGCTGTACTCCAAAGCAACCAAACTTGAATACCTTAATTCTTTTTTAATGCATTTGGTATAGGGTCTCACTACACAGCTCAAGCTCATGATGATCCTCCTGCTTTCAGCCCCTCCAGTGCTAGGATTGCAGGTGTGCACCACCACACCTGGTCCCGGTGGGCAGCACAGCATGAGTGGGCGTGGGGGCTGGCATGGCATGTGTTGACAGGGATTGAACCCCAGTCCCTGCGCTTGACTAAGCAGATGCTTAGTCCACTAAGCTATCTCTCTGGCCCTCCACTTCATTTTTAATTGATATATAATTATACACATTTAGGAGATAAAATGAGATTTTTGATTGGATGTATATTGTAAAATGCTTTCAAATTCTGTCTATTTTTAAACATACAACCTTACTATTATTAACTGTATAACAGTTCCACATAACTGTGCCATACCACAACACGATTCATTTCTCTTACTTGTCACCAGGAGTTGCACTGTTGACCAGCTGCTTCCCAGCTGCTGCTTCAGAAGCCTCAGAAGTTGCACCTGTTGACCAGCTGCTTCCCAGCTGCTGCTTCAGAAGCCTCAGGAGTTGCACTGTTGACCAGCTGCTTCCCAGCTGCTGCTTCAGAAGCCTCAGGAGTTGCACCTGTTGACCAGTTGCTTCCCAGCTGCTGCTTCAGAAGCCTCTGGCAGCCACACACAGCTCTCCTTCCTGTTTCTATGACATCAGCTTGCACAGGTTCTGTACAGTGTGAGAGATGATATGGAGTTTTTCCTTCCTGTGGTTTATTTCCCTGACAGTATTACTTTCATCTGTGTTGTCCCAAATTGGAGGAAGCCCCTCCTGGTCCTTCTCCTGGTCCAAGAAGTTTATATTGTAATCCCAAAGATATATGATTGGAATCCAATCAAGTTAATTCCAATCTATCGTTCCTGGTGTGACCTGTGGTGAAAATAAAGACACTAGAGCCTATTCCTATGTATGGAGAGCCAAGGGGTCCTAAGTCCAGCCATGTGAAGGCTGTCCAGAACAAAAGCCTCAACTCAGGGCCAAACCCAGGTTTTATTCATTCATGAAGGAGGAGTGGCTTGAGGGTGAGTGACAGAATGGCAGGAAGTAGGTGAGGGGCATAACAGGAGGCCTGAAGTCACCTCTGTCGTATGCACAGTGAAGGATATGAAAAAAAAAAAAATTTGGTTTCCATGGCAGTACCAAGAAAATATCCAATATGTTAAGATCCAGTCCTTCAGCTCTGATGTGCAATCTTTCAAGCCCCAGGAAGCCTCTGTCTTGAGGCTTGATCCCAGCTGACAGCATAGAGTGTTGGCTCTTCCTCCTGTCTCAACCTGGCTCATATTAAAGAGCTGATGTGGAATATCAGGGAAACACATCATCGAAGACTACCACCATGACCCTAGTAGACCAATGCAGACTGCTCAAGGCCAGTTGAAGGGATAAGGCAACGTCCTAGCCAGCTCTGTGCCTAGCAATACATGGAAATAGGGTCAGGCATGGCCAACATGGATACAGGTGCTCTTCTTTCAAGGAGATTCACCCAGGTGGTCCTTCACACCAAATGACAGTGTTTCATCTCTTTTTGATGGCTGGATAATATTCCACTAAGAATATGTACCACACTTTTTAAACCATTTGTCTGTCTTTAAAGAGTCTTTCCTCAGAATACTCATTCCTTTCCCTGCCTGCAGCTGGCCAGAAATTCATGGAGGCCCCACACTTTTAACCTCTGGAACCTGGAAGTTGGCCTTCACAGCCCAAGGAAGAGAAAAAACACAGAGGAGCCTCATCAGCCTGCTTCTACCTCAACAAGCCACACCTGGATGTGACCTGCCTCTGCAAAGAAACTGCTACTTCTCAAGGGCTCATTCCAGAGTGGACTGCAGCAAAGTCAAGACTGAGGATGGGTCCCCAGCTGGCGAGGACCTGTAGAGACTCTGGTACAGGCCTTGGGTCATCTCCCACAGTGCTGGGCTGTGTAGCTCCCACACACTGACAAAAAACAGGCAGCAGCTGGGCCCAGGGAGGGACCCTGCTCCTACGGAGCCCTCTCCAGCTACCACGGAGGAGCTCCAGCTTGCAGCACCGTGACACTGCTGGGGCAGGGAGGCCAACGGGAGAAGGTCTTGAGTGCCTCCTTTTTGGCCTCTACCTCTGCTGCTTGCGAGAACCACAAGGTACTCTGTTAAGATTCAGGCCCTCTGCCGCGGTGGTCTGGCCTGCTCAGGAGGTGACGACACTGAGGTAGAGCTGCCCTCCTGGGCCACATGCTCTCCAGTGCACTCAGCCTGCCCCTTCCCGGTGAATGGATATCCTCACCCCCTACCTAGAGAACATAGCTGTGCCACAGAGCCAAAAGACCCTGAGCTTGGGCTTCTGGTGTGGTGGGTGTCAATCAGTGTCGGGCAGGTACAGGAAAATGGGGCAGAAGGAATGTACGCAGGGCAGGCAGCTTCTGCCGCTGTCTGGAGGCAGATGGGATGCAGTTCTTAGTCCTGTTGGCCTGTGGAGACAGTGAGAGCCAGGGTGATAGATGAATCCCTAGGCCTCTAGTTCAGGGGCAGGACTCCATTCTATGAGAGGGACCACTAGAAGGAGCCCATTAGGGGGACTGCAGTGAACTCTGACCTTCTACAGAAAGGCCCAGGGCTCCCACCAGCAGTGTACAAGGAAGCATTCTCCTCTCCACCTTTCCCAAGCTCATCTGCCTACCATACATGTGATGGCTTTCCTTCTCTGGTTTATAAAACAACATGATGCTCACCAGAGGCCAACGCCATGCTCTCTGACTTCCCAGCCTCCAATACTGGAATCCAGAAAACTGTGGTCTTGCTTGTCTTTTGAGTTGCTAGGACACCCTACCCACAAGTTGAAGAAAGAAAGAGTTATTTCATATTGCAGTTTGTAGAGGTTTCAGCCCATAGTTAGCTGGCTTTGAGCCATACCAGCAGTGCAGAAGGGTAGGACACAGGTGAAATGGTCCATGACATAGCAAGCAAGAAGCAGCAAACCCGCGCACTTTCTGTAATTCTCTGTCCCATCCAAACTCCATGCCTACTGAATGGTGCATCCACACCAGGGTGGGGCTTCTACTACCCACACCCAGAACTAGGCTACACCCATGTAGCTACCACACACTGATTCATATCCACACGCCCCAGACCCAGGCTTCTCCAAAAAGCTCTAACTATGAAGTATGAAGCACACAAAGCCTTGGGGACATCTAGATACAAGGCATAACAAACATTTGTTGCAAAAGTGTTACCCAATCTGTGGTACAATGGTAGTGCCATCAAATGTGAACTAAGACAAAATGAAATATATCCTCAGTCAGGATCAGTACTATGGAAAAAGGTATCAGAGTGACAAGGGGCAGCCAGTCAATCCCAAAGCAGGGTAACACCAGACACTTGGATGCCCAGAGGGACAGACACAGAGGGATGTGTGCTGAGAGAGCACCCTAAAAGCTGAAGACCTCATTCACAGCAGGGTCCCCAGGAAGCTCCTGGGAGCCACTGTCCAGTTCCTCAGATGCTCTGCCACCCCAGGCAGCCCTGGCACATCTCTTAGAGAGCTGCTGATGTTCCGTGCCTCCTAACGCAATGCGCTGTGTGGGAAAAGAACACAGATGTGGACAGCATCTGAGAAAGCAGGAGCAGTGTCAGGGACAGACCTTCGCCAGCGCTCCCTCCCTCCCTCACTGCGTGGGCTTTGAGATGTCAGTCCTGTATGTCACAGGAAAGTCACGGTGTAACCACAGGTTAGGCTAATGGAAGGGGAGAGAAATTAGAGCAATGCCAGGTACCACTAAGAAGGGTGCCGCTTTTCGCTTAGTAAAGCCAATCAAGATTCTTAGATATATCTAAGTGTAGAACACACGATGATGCTCATCTTCAGAAACATTTAAACGTAGTGGATCTAGACAAAGGCCTCCCTTTGCATCACATTAAACTGCATCATGGCTCCTTGCAGTGTAGGGTTCAGACCCCTGAAGTTAAGCTTCCTCTGGACCCAAAGTCATTTGGGGTGACCATGAGCGCCGCCGGCTGTGGAACTTCTGGTGCCCCACGTGGCCTATTCTCCACACAGCCAAGAATGAAAAACTGCAGGAGCCTCGCACCCACACTGTGAGGAGAACACAGCAGGCATTCGCGTGGTGAGGCTTCCTTCCCTCACACTCAGCACCCCGGAGGCTTCTGCCTCACATGCTCAGCGGCGTGCTTTGTTACAAATCATACACGTGCTGAGAGGCTGCCATAAAGCAATCATGCCTCTTTAATTTTTATCATAAAATGAATAAATAATCCCACTTTCACTTTGGGAAATGCAGAAAATACAGTCAGATACAAAGACACTGCTGAAACAAAGCCTTTGCCTCTCTTCCACCACACCAGCCCTAGTGCACGACATTCGCTCGAGTCCTGCTGGGCCCACATGGCACAGCCCCCAGGCCCTGTCACAACTCAGCATCCTTCCCATGGCTCTGTCTGCACTGCCCAGAGCTGCTGGACCAGCTTCCGCCCCTTCCAGCCCCTGCTCTGGGCCCTTAGAGACTCCAGCCTCCAGGCACTCCTTCCTGACCCCTTGAGCCAAGAGAGACCCACTCCGTACCAGACACAGAAGCCAGAGCCGTGTGTGCCCCAGCAGGCACGGCAAGTGACACTGCTTAGGGGCTGTCAGGAGGCGCGCAAGTCTGAGTGGAGGGGTCGGGTCCAGTGAGTCTCTGTTGCTCTCTGTCTCCTGGAGGCTGAAGGCCAGAGTTTGCCGGGTAGCTGCATCATGGTTTGCAGGATTTGTGAGCCAGCTAGGGAGCACAGAATCCATGAACTAAAAACTATCAGTAGCCCTTCCAGGACACTACAGCATGACTGGGTGTTATGGTTTATGTCTAGTTGTCCCCCCAAAGCCTCATGAGTTGGGGGTCAAGGACTTCTGGAGTTTGAGGCTTGATTCATGATCCCCGGGATTGTGTTTTAGTACTGATGGGATTATCAGTCTGAGTAAGGCTGAGACTATAGATGTGGTCTAGGGTGGGTATCCTAAGGCAGAGAACCTGAATGTAATATAAAGAGCAACAGAGAGACAGACTCAAGCTGTTGCTGTGGCTCTGCTGCCATGTTTGGTTGGCTACCTCTGCCACCATTTTGTTGCTGTTCCACCGCCATGAACTGGATGCTTTCTGCCCTGTTCCACTCAGCCTTGGGCCAGCCGAATATGGACTGAAACCTCCATGAACTGTGAGCTAAATAAACCTTTCCTTCCTTCATTTTGAGTGTTGGGTGTTTGTCCCAGCAACGAGTTAAAAGTAACTAAAACACTGGGGAAAGTCCAATTTATGGTATTTATTAGCACAGAGCAACGTCAAAGAAAAACTCATTTTCCTCGCCCACTGTCTCTCAGCAAACTTTATCTGCGATTACTTACATTTAGAGTGAAATAAGAGTGGAAAGCTAAGGCCAGTACCCAGCTGATTCGAAATGGAACACGAATACACCAACTGCTCTTGCTGACAAAGGCAGGTGAAAGTCCGAAGTGCTCATGTGTCCTCTGTTGATTGAGTCTAATAGGCACACTGGCCTAAACGGTTCAGTGGGCTTTAATAGAAAACGACGGGCTCGGTCATTGTGTGGATCTAGCTCAAGTGACAATCCCCCCATGAGCTGCCTGGGAAAGCTTAGGGCCTGGTGTCAGTCTCCATAAAGCTATTATGGTCCCATTCAAATACAAGAATATCCAAATTAGAGGTCAAATCCATAGGACACGGAGCACACCTGCCATAGCATAGTGAGTAAACCTACTCCTTTCTAAATTGTAGCCACCAATAGCCCTATGAACCTTCGAAGTTTGGCTAGAAAATAGCACTGCCCGCACCTCTCTGACCTCCCTCTCCTGCTGTGTCCACCGTGGGGCTCTGGGCTCTCCTTCAGCCCATGGTATCTACTCTGTCTCAGCCCCTCCATATTTTGCTGTCTGTACTGGCATCCAGGGTCCCCACCTGCTCCATAGTGGCCATGCTGGCATTCAGCACTGTCCATTACAAGTGGGCCACACAAGGCTGCTGTGGTCTGCCAACCATGCTGTGTGTCCCCACTGTGTCATGCTCTCCTGAGCACTCGGGGCCCATAGGAGGAACCTGTGTGCTCTGCATCAGCTCTATGATGTCCGCCGTGAGGTTATGAGTCAAGGTCAGCTCTGAACAGCTCTGTGATGGCCACGCTGGCATCTGTGGCTTCATCAGTGTCCTGTGGTCACTGTGCTATAGTTTCCTGATCTCCAAAAGCCCTGTGGTATCCATGAGTTTCAGCAATGTCCTTCTGCCTTTTATGCCCAACAAGGACCTGCATCTCCGCTGAGTGCTGTGACATCCACACTGGAGGGTGTGCACTCTCGGCTTTCAGGATGGCTTCCACCCTGAGGTTCACATGCTCTACCTGCCCTGTGGCACTGTCTCAGGTACTTTTCTTGTTGCTGAGACAAAATACCCAGGGCCCGAAGCTAAGTAGGAAAGGTTCACTTAGTTCACAGTCTGTAGAGGTCTCAGGCCGTAATCATTTGGTTTTAAGGCAAAATGGCTTCACAGAGAAGAGCGAGGACAGGCAGAAGATCACAAATGCAACAAGAGACCTTCACAGCATCCTTCTGCCCCTTGTCTCTTATCCTTCCATGCTACTGGGATTCGTGCAGTGCCAAACCAATCAGTGGACTAATTTAGTAGCCACACACCCCTGAGCCTTCATTCCAGCATCGCACACGAAATCACCCATCCCCCAAAAGCCCTCTGGCCACATGAGGCTTTGAGGGTACACCTAGACATAAGCCACAACAGAGTTTCTTTCTCTTCATCAGAAATAGGGTACCTACAGTGCTGTTCTGCCGTGCACATTGACCCAGTGGTATCTACCCCAAGTTCTGTGACTTCAGTCACCCTGGGGTGCCCGCAGGGGATCCCACAGTCATCTCTGACCCTTTGTTAGTGGCAGTCTCTGCTTTCCCCACAGACCTCTAGGTCTCTCCCAGAGTGCAGAGCTCCACTAGCACTGTGTTCTCCATCAGCCCTCTGCTGTCCATCCTGGGATTCTGAGCTCCCCATCGGTGCTACACTTTTCACACTTGGTGTCGCTGTGTCATGGTGGTCATGTTTAGCCATCTGTATGGTTGTATCATTATTAAGTACTATACAGTGATGTCTTCAAGACAGGCTGTGGTGACAAGAGGCAGATGTATGAAGATGCAGCAGACTCCCCTATCCTCAAAGACAACAGGAAGTGTCAAAGGACACCAGGGACTCCTGTCAGAGTCTGTTCTGAAGAACCCTAGGCTTGTGATGCTAGCAAGCTTAATGGGATGTGAGTTCCTCATGCACCTGAGCCCCCTCTCTACTCTCTTACTTAAGAGCACCTGGAGGCTCCTCATGTATACCTGTCATCTAACCAACTATCACATTATCCCTAGAGTGGGAACTTGGCCATCTGAATCTGCTTACTTATGACCTAGCATGTCTACCCAGAGATTAGGCTTCTCTAATAGCTGAATTGTTTTATAGTTTCTTTTTAGTGAGATCACACATCTCCTACTCCTGGAGACTCAGATTACGCCCCGTGCTGTTGACTTCTATTCTGTGTGCAAATACACCCTACCTTTGCCTACAATGAACGTTTTCCACAAACTCTTGTTTGAAAGTCCCTTTGCAGATGTCATATCAGCGCTCATTTCTCTGAAGATTCCTCGGCATGTAGCCAATGGGTCACATGTGAAAGTGAAGCTATCTTAAGTGCGCATGAAATTTCCAGGGGTCCAAAAGGACACTTGATATTAATTTAATATGCCTGTTAATAGTGTGTGTAAAGGCTACCGTCTTGCCATGTTCTCTCCCACACTGGGTGTGGACTGTGGTCTAGATTTTACACTGTTCTCACAGGTGTGTGATGGTGCTATGGTGTGTATCTAGGTATCCCTCAAAGCCTCATGCACTCCTAGGTGGAGCTTTGGAGAGCTGGCTTAAGCTAGGACACAAGAGACTGCATTCATGGATTGTGGTACTAAATGTCTCCACTGATGGGAATTGGCATACTAAGGGCTGGCGGCTTGGATGGAGCCTAAGGGAAAGGTGGGCTGACTGCTGCTGCTCATTGTTCTGCTGTGTCCTGTCTGCTGCAGCATGAGTTGGCCCTCTTTGTCCATGCCTCACTGCCTGGGAGCTGGCTAACTAGGGACTGAAACCTCCACAAACTGTGAACTAGACTAAAACCTTCCTTGAGCTATGGGTGTTGAGACTTTTGTCTCAGCAACAAAAAAGTAAGTAAGACAAATAATATTTTGTTATATGATTAAAATCTGTTTTATTGATGCATCACTGCACATATATAAAGTGTATAATTATATATACACACACACACACACACACACAGATATGTGGCATGAAACCATACCTACCATTAATACAATGACGAGGCCCACACCTCAGCGACTTCCACGTTCTCCTTCACTATTCATCCTCCCTACTGCTCCTGCCCCGTACAGCTCCAAGGAAGCACTGATGCTTTCTGTTACTATAGATGAGCCTGAATTTGTAGGCTTTGTGGAACAGTGGAATCATGCAACCTGAACTTTTTGGGATACTGCTGTGAGGCCTCTTCCATTTACTGTGTATGCCAAGATTCATCTTGCAACATAAGTTATTTGCCCACTGCATGAATGGACTACAGTTTATCAATTCATCTGCAGGTAGACATTCGGGGAATTTCTGATATGGGGCTATTACAGGCCCGGCGGGATGGCTCAGTGGTCTAAAGTGCCTGCTTGGGAAAACTTGGGCAGCTTCAGGGACCACGGTTCGATCCCCGGCACCACGCTGTGCCAGCCCTGCCCTCGGGACGGGCTGAGCCAGCCATAAAAATGAGTGAATAAACAAACAAAGGTTCTGAAACAAGAAAAAAAAATTAAAAAAAAATATGGGGCTATTACAAATAAAAACTAGACAAATGTTTCTGTGCTGATCTTGGTATCAACATATACATTATTATTTCTTTTGGCAGTGCTGTAACTTTATTTCCAGGTTAGTCCTCATCCACATTCACTGTCTGGAGATTTCTGAAATTGGTAACAGGGACATAGTTTACCAAGGTATATGACTTGTTTGGTGAGTCTTCATCCTCACTGTGTTTCCTGGACAACCATACCAGGACACAGTGTGAAATGCTCCTTATTCCTTTGTCCTAGACAGCTTTGCTGAGCCTGGTGTTGATGCGCACATTGTGGCAAGCTTCCAGATCTCCTTCAGTGCCCAAGGGATGCACTTCTTGAAGCCCACTCCCTGGTTGTGCTTGTGAATGCTGATTGGATACTCTCAGGTCACCACCTCATCAATGTCGGAGTGGCCCTTCTTCTCGGCACCTTTCTTTGTGGGGACCATTCTGCCAGGGCCAAGGCGGTAAGGCCAGCAGCATATATATTAAATATTCCTGAAAAAATGCCAAGAAACAGAATAACTGGATCATATGGCAGATAAACATTTACGTGTTAAATGAACTACTAAACTTCACACACCGCATAGGAAAGTTTAGGTTCTCTGTATCCTTGTGAGTCTCTGGTTATGTTACTCTGTTTCACTTTCCTTAATTTTTTACTCTCATAAAATATTCAGAACATAAAATTTTCTATTTTAGTGTACAAGTCAGTAGTATTAAGTCCATTTACCCTGATATACACCCACCACTGCTGCTCATCTCCAGGATGTTTTTATTTCCCTCTGAAACTCTAAAGACATAACCAACAGCCTCCATTCGCTCCGTCCAAAGTTCCTAATTACCAGATAACACTGAAAAGCAAAATTAAATAGTCTATTCTCTCTCTATTAATATAACTATTCCGATTCCTGGTGTAAATGGAGCTCACAGTATCTGTCTCTTATGACCGCCTCATTTCACTTATCACGCTGTCTTCAAGATTCACAGCACGGTACACCTCAGCATTTCGCTCCTTCCCTCAAAATGAAATCTTTCCCTCTCCCAGAATCTATTGTGCCTTTCAGATTTTATTTACTCTTTCAGGTTCTTGCACTAGGGAGGTAGTACAATGTTTGAAAAGGACAAAAGAGAAAAATGAAAGGATTATTTATGTATATATGCAGGATAGCTGGGAAAATGGTATTGTTAATTTCTGCTGGTCCATTGAAAGGAACAGTTAATGCTTATTTTTTTCTTCTTTTTAACTTCTTTTCTTAAAAAACCAGTTTTGCAGCCAGGCATGGTGGCGCACGCCTGTAATCCCAGCACTTGGGAGGCTGAGGCAGGAGGATTGGTGTGAGTTCGAGACCAGCCTGGGCTACAAAAGTGAGCTCAAGGCCAGCCTGAACTGCATAACAAGACCCTGTCTCAAAAAGACAAAACAAAACAAAAAAAACAAAAACAAAAACAAACAAACAAACAAAAAACAGTTTTGCATGTTTATGTCTGGTGATCTAAACAACTAATTTGAAGATAAAATCATGTAATACAGCAACCATTGTTAAATCCCTATTATTTTTTTTAGTGAAATTCTGTATAATTCCTAATGTATTTTCTTTTCCTTTTTTTACCATCTTGAATTCTCTTTAAAATATAATAAGTAATAAAAATAATTTTGTTCCTTTTTGTCATGAATAATATTTTATCATAGACACATGCTACGTTTTACATATCCACTTAGTGATCTGTCTCTTGACCTATGGTGTACACTAAAGGACTCCCATCACTGAAATGTGTTCTGTGGTTATGTAAGCTATCCAGCACATGCAGATTAGCTGGTTTATCATATTCTTTAGGCCCTTAACCTTTACATTTTCTGTCCTGTTTTCCTATCCATTACTTACAGTGGAATACTGAAGTTTCCAAATGTTATCGTACAAATGACCAAAGAGATCATGAACACTAGGCTTTGTCCCGGGTAGATCAGGATAGTTCAACACATATCAACCAATCAGTATTACTCATCACATAAACAGAACCAAGGACACAAACCATGTGATCATCTCAGTAGATGCAGGCAAAGCTTTGACAACATTCAACATTCCCTCATGATAAAAACCCTGAAGAAAATAGGAGCACAAGAACTTCATCTCAATCTGATGAAAGCCATTCATGACAAACCTACTGCAATTATCATATGAAATGGGGGAAACTAAAGTCTTCCTCTAAAATTAGAAACAAGGCAAGGTTGTCCACTGTTATCTCTCTTGTTCAGCGGGGCATTCAAGCTGGTCAAGCAAAAGAACTAAAAGGGACATGAATAATATGAAAGGTGGAAATCAAATGACCACTGTTCTCAGGTAACCTGATCCTCTACATAGAAGACCCGAAAAACTCCCTCAAAGATTCTTAAAATTAATAGCTAAATTAATCAGTGCAGTATAATACAAAATCAACACACAAAAATTAATATTCCTGTACATTAATATTGGACCCACTGAAAAGGAAATTAGGAGAAAATGGCATTCAAGCATCAACAATAAAGACTTATATACTTAGCAATTAACCTAACCAATGAAATGAAAGACCTCTGCAGTGAAAATGACATCACTCTGAAAAAAAGAAATCAAAGAAAATATCAAAAAATAGAAAGACTTGTCCTGTTCCTGCATAGACAAGACCAATATTATCAAAACGGCTATTCTTCAAAAATTAATACAGAGTTTTAATGCAACCCTAATGAAAATGTCGACAACAGTCTCATAACTGGAAAAATAAATCCTAAACATCACCTGAAACTAGAAGATATCCAGGAAGAAAAACAGCCATGGGCAGCATGAGCAAAGCAGGAGGCTTGATTCCAAGTTGTACTGCAACGTGCTGTGATAAAAACTGCATGTTTATTATTTCCAGGGAATATCCTTTTCTGTTCTTTCACATTCATTCTATTGGTGTCTTTGGAATTCAAGGGAGCCTCTTGTAGGCCACCTAATTTGTAGTTGGATCATGTGCTTTTTCAGCTCCCTACCAATCTATTTTTTCAGAATTTCAATCAATTTAAATTTAATGTTACTAAGCCAGACGTGGTGGCACACTCCTGCAATCCTAGCCCTTGGGAGGCTGAGGTAAGAGGATCGAGACCAGTGTGTTTGAGACCAGCCTGGGCTACAAAAGTGAGTTCAAGGCCAGCCTGAACTGTGTATCAAGACCCTGTCTCAAAATGACAATAAATAAATAAATACATAAATACATAAATAAATGTAATGTTACTTCTGACAGGGAATGATGTGCTGCTGTCACTTGGCTATTTGATTTCTATATGCTTTGCAGATTTCTGCCCCTCATTTATTGCACCTCAATCTTAATTTGTGTTTAGATGGTTTTTACAGATGCATTCAATTCCTTTTTTGGTTTTTGGGTTTTGTTTGTGTGTGTGTGTGTGTGTGTGTGTGTGTGTGTGTGTGTGTGTGTTGTTTTGTTTTTGTATTTTTAGGGAAGAGTCTACAGGGTGTTCAGGGTCTCACTGCTAGATCAAACTCCTACTGTCTACAGCTTCCCAAAAGCTAGGATTACAGGAGTATGCCACCACATCCAGTCTCAATCGCTATCTCAGTACACCCTGAGGGCGAGGCCAGCTTTGTAGACCCAGGAATGAAACCTGGCCCCTACACCTGCTTGAAGGTGCTTTAATCCACTGAGCTATTTGGCCAGCCCTCTTTCCTTGTACAAATCTATGTTTATTTTCTTTGTGTTGACCTTAGGGATTACATTTACAATCATAACGTTATATATAACACTGATGTGATTTATACCAACTCTACTTTATTTTTTTAAGGAAATAGAGTGTTTATTTGAGAAAACAAGAATCCAATACTAAGGTCATTATTTTCTAAAAATAAAAATTTACAAAAGTAGCATCTTTCCATTCATACTTAGAAGGGAAGATATGATCAAGGTATCACTAGAAATTAATGAAACAACATACAACAGTGGATCACACAACAGCTTAAATCTAAAAGGAGTCAATACCTGAAAACGGTGTTTAAGTGAAGTATTAGGTAATACAAAAGATACCAGATATGCACCGCTAGGCCAACCTGAAAGAGGGTAAACACACTGGTAGTTCTTCCAGTTCAGAGCACAACGCAGGAATTCAACAAACATGTTGATCAGCAAATACCTCTATCTTTTACATGTTGTCACTTGCATAAAGCACTAACCTCAGCACATTTGCAGCATATAGATTTGGCAGAGCAATTCCTCAGACCTTCAGCTATTTTCATGGTCTCCAGTCACACCAGTTCCAGTTCCTGAAATGTTACTCGTCTTTGCCTCTCTTCAGTTCTTCCCAGTAACATATAAAAGGGAATAAGCAGGTAACCGAGAACCAGGGTTTTTACTTGGGTAAAGGTCAGAAATCAGGCTGTACTGGAGATTTCACAATCTGTCCTTCTGAAAACAAGGTGGCCTCGGTGTATCTAGCAGGGGCATGAAGGGCTAAGATTCCTCCATAGTGTAAGGTCTTTTCTCCTTCCCATTGGAGCAGAGGAGCTCAAATGGAGGCCACAGGTTTACCACCTCCAATATCTGTAATTTAGGATCTGACCTGTTCTAGGATCCTTCTTGCCCACGCTATTGTCCTCCAGGAGACCATGGCGAGTTCACAGCTTGGACACGTAGTGTGGCCAGTGGGGGAGGTCAAGTTCCAGCTTATTTCTCCATCTCCCGTTGGGTCTCTCCAGTGTCCCAAGGCAGCTGTTGGAACTCACCCTTAGGGAGATGCAGGTAGAGAGGCAGCTCCTGGGATATCATTGCCTTCAGCCTCAGGGAGTTGCAGCTTCCCCTGCAGGTTGTACAGCAGCTAAAGGAAAGTCTGATGCCTCTGCAATTTATCCTGCTCCTGGCATGCCTGCTGTTTCAGAGCTTCAAGTTCCTGATTCAGCTGCTCAAGTTTCTGCAAGGTTCCAGTCTGTCACCCCTTCACCTCTGCAGAGACTTTTGCCAGATCCTGCAGATGCTTTCCTGCTTCCGGGCTATTTTGAATTTCTTCATGGCCATTTCTTTCTTGGCTCAGAGCTGCTCAATGGCCTCCCGGAGTTCCACGTTTCCCCTGGGCCTCTTCCATTCATGGCAAGGCTTCCATCAGGGTACTTCTTATGGCCTCCACATGCTCCTGGTAGGTGGCCTTAAGGTCCTTCCACTCCTCTTTAGCTGCAATGGCCTTCTGTCGGCTTGTGTCTTCGGGATCCAAGGGATGCAGGCCTTGGGCAGTGCCCTCCTGAGCCAGGAAATTTTGTAAAAAATCTACTACTTGAAGCCAGCTACAGAGAAGCTTGTCTTTCTTCATTGAGTTCCTCACAAATTCAGCCAGGACCTGGGCTGGTAGCTCTGTTTCTTCCTGCAGGCCTATAGGTTCTATGACATTTGTCACCTCAGCCAGGACCTCTCAGGTGAGTGCCTCAGCCTTGGTCTCCACCACCTCCATCTCCCAACCCTACTTTAGTACAAAGTAGAAACTCTGCTTCTGTATAGTTTTGACCCCACCCTAGTATGATTACGAATGTCATAAATTCAAATCTTATTGTATTGTGTCCAAAAATACAGATTAACTTTTTGTGTACTAATCTCTTATACATAGAAAAGCCTGTATGAGAAACTAAGGTTATGAGCAGGCTAGCTGGTAACTGCTCATTTCCTTTTACAGCAGTCTTCATCTGTCCACGTGGCTTTACAGTGCTGCGTGGTGTCTTTCCGTCAAACCTGCAGGACTCCTCTTCCCTGGGGAAGGAGCCAGAATAGCATGTTGTGCTAGGCATTGAACCCCAGTGTCTGCACTTGCCCAAACAGGTGCTTAGTCTGCTAAGCTATTTTGCCAGCCCAGGGATGTTTTCAATGAGTAATTTTCTTGCCATTATACAGGCCATACTTTCTTGTTTCTATATTTTGTTATGGATGGTGTTGAAATCTGGATACTTGAATCATATACCATAGTAGTTTAGGAAATCAGATTCTTCCCTTTCTCCTGGATGTGTTTGCTATTTAATTATTGTCAGTTACCTCTGTCTTAAAAACTCAGTGTAAGATGTAAATGTGAACCCTTCTGAAGTCCGTTCTAAGCCTCTTCTGTTCCCCAGAATGCTCAGTGTCCTTAGCTTTCAGTATAGATGGTGGCCTTTGAAAAATCCTAACTTTGAAATAGTGGCTCCCAAAGTTGAAAAAGAAAAATAATAATAGGAAAGAGCTTCTTCAGAAGAGTTTGCAACTATGGCTAGGGAGCTATGACAGAGTCCCCACCCCTGTATCTGGTTCTCTGTAATCAGAAGTAGCAATGAATAATCAGCACATAAGTACCTGGAGGTACTTTTATATCTTTATGTTTACATTTTGTTTCTTTTAACATGTCCTTGACTTTATACTCAGCCTCCAGCAGTTCTTTCACACATCTTTAAGACAGTCTAGAGTCTTTGTCTAGTAAGTTTGTCATCTGGTCTTCCTCAGGTTTGCTTTCTTTGTTTCTTTCTTTCTTTCCTTCCTTCTTTCTTTCTTTCTTTTTCCTTTCTTTCCTTTTTTGTCCTCCAGCTACTGAAACCTCCAGTAACTGGAAGATGAAGTCCTACTGTACACTGCAGTTACAGTGACCTTCATAAGCTGATATCAGAATAGAGGTGTGACTGCTACCTTGATCTGACAGCTGGCAGAATGGATAACTACTGTCACTTACACATGAAATAGTCTGAAATTAATAGGCATTCACCATTCAGAGCTTCCCTTGGAAGTTGTAAGCCTTTAAAGAAACTCCAAAGTTTATGTATAAGGTAACATCTCATCGTGCTGTTAATTTGCTGTTATGGTTTGTGTCTAGGTGTCCTTCCAAAGCCTCATGCAGTCATGGGGTGGCTTCTGGAATTTATGATTGATTATTGTGGGTATGGGTGCTGTGCCTCCACAAGGCAGGTAATTTACATTTCAATGTAAGGAAGAGAAGTTAGCTGCTTGAGCTGCTGCTAGGCTCTCTCCCAGTTGGCTCTTGCTCTTAGCCACCGCCATAGAAGGTTGCCCTCTGCCATGTGCCACTCTACCTTGGAGTCAGCTGAATATGAACTGAAACTTCTAGTAACTGTGAGCTAAATAAACCTTTCCTTCTGCAATTTTGAGTGTCAGACATTTGTCCCAGCAAAGACAGAAGAGTAACTAAGACATTTGTATTCACCTAGTGATTAGTGATATTTTCTATTTTTATTTGCATATTTTCTTTGGAAAATATCTTGTCTAGGCTATTGGTGATTTTTTAAATAGGACTGTTTGTTTATTTGTTGACAGTTCTTTATAAATAAGAATATAACTTACTTACCAGATGTAACTTTTGCCAATGTTATGGCAAAACAGCCTATAGCTTCATATTCCATTCAGTATGTTTTGAAGAGCAGGATTCTTTCATTTGACCAAATTGTCTTCCATCAATATGTTACTTCATAGGCAACAATCATCTCCTAACAAAAAAAAAAAACACTCTATCATTTCTTATAAAATATATAGTTTAGATTTTGCATGTAAGTTTATAATTCATTTAGAGTTTTTACTATTCTAAACCTGTTGAATTTCCAAGTAAACATTAGAATCAGTTGATCATTTTAATAGACATTCAGCCAGGCATGATGGCACACATCTGTAATCCCAGATACTCTGTAGGCTGAGGCAAAAGGATAACAAGTTCAAGACCAGCCTGACAACTGAGAGAGCCCTCGTCTCAAAAGTAAAAATGTTAAAGGGCTGAGAATACATCTCAATGGCAAAGCACTTGCTGAGCATGTGAAAACCTTAGGTTCTATCCCTAGTAACCCTCCAGCAAAACAACCATCTCATGCTACAATAATATTGTGATTGGACTTGAGTGTGGAGAACTAGATGAGGCTGATGCAGGAAAACAAAACTGACCTGGGGTGTATGACCTCCAATAGGGAACCTCCAAATGATGTAGGGAAAACTGATCTCCCAACTTGAAAAGTACCTAGGATGAGTTCATGTTCTCTAAAACTGAAGAATGAATTTTAGGAACAAATGGAGGTAATGAGCAGAACATATTTATTGAGAGAAGGAAAGTTCCTGTTTGAGAAAGGGGCAGGAGGGGGGTCCCGAGTGGGTGTCCCCCAGAAGCTGTCTCTTCCAGGGACTTTTATAGAAGAAAACCATGTGGTGAGATGGGTCTAAAATAGAAACTCACTTAGGTGAGCATGAGGTGGGAAAAAGCTATGGTCAACCAATGAGGGTACAAGCACCATTGCTCAGGTAAAATGGATTAAGTCCAGGACCAAATGGGAAGGCAAGTCATGTAGCAAGTGGGAGTGAATGCAGAACAGAACCTTATCAAGAAGCTGTCTGGTAGTAGTCAGATTAATGATTCTTCTATCTCCTTCAGGGTGGTCAATCTCAATGTCACTCTTTAAGGAGGTCAGCGTTTGTCCCATCTGTGGTCTTTAGGTCCAGCCACAGTAGAAGCATCTGTCCCTCCCATAACTGCTAGATATCTTGCCTTCTGTATTATCTCCTTTGAGGGCCCAGCCCTGTCTGACTGCCTATAATATTTCTATCTAACTCAGTTGCCTGCAACAAGGGGAGTGAATATCTCCACCATATTGAAACTTCTCAAGAGGTGAATGCATCTCTTCATTTCATTAATAGTTTTTAGTTTTTCTTTCAGCAGTTGTTTCTAGTCTAACCAATAAATTCTTCATAATTTTTATCAGAGTTTCCTCAAGGAGACTCTCCTAACTGGTCCTTTTTTTTTTTTTTAGTTCAATTCACTATGTATTGCCAACATATAGATACACTGCTATTTGTATAGATATACTGCTCATCTGCATTTTTCTATCCAATCATTTCCACAATAATAATCTGACTTCTTTTTCTCATCTTTGTATCTTTCCTTTTTTCGTTGTTGTTGCACTTCCTAGAAATCCAAAATTACATAAATATATATATGCATATATATACACATCCTGAAAGTGATCATTCTTGCCATACTTATTATTTTAAAGTTAATACTCCTATTGCTCCACCACTAAATGTTTATAGTAGACTTTATTATATGACTCTAATGACTAAACTTTTGTTTTACATCAACATGCACTCCTACTGAGCTACACCCAAGCCTCATTAGGATTCTTTCTAATGTAATGTCAACTTAATCACAAAAGATTCTTTTAAAATTAATTCTAGATTCACTTAGGCAATGTTTCATTTATCACGAGTAATGGTATCTTATGATTTTCTTCTCATTGTCTTTATTTTATTAAGTATTAAGGAATCTTAGCCTTGTAAATTATGGTGAAAGTGCATTTATTTTATCTTAGAAGAGTTTTTATCTGTTTCATGAAACTTCTAGAAAACTTACTTCTAAAACCATCCAAGGTAAATATTTTTCTCACAGAAAGGTGTATAAATAATTTACTTAATGGTTGTATGGCTACTCAAGTTCTTTGGGCCTTCCTAAATCATATTTTCAAAAATGTGTCAAAGTTCTCAAATGTATTAAAATAACTATTTGTAGCTTTGCAATTTCAAAAACATGTCTGTTACATTTGTAATAGTGTTTTCTTTTTATCTTGGTCCATCTTTTAAAAGACACAACTGAACATAACTGATTTATTGTATCATTTCTATTTAAAATATTTATTTTTATCTTTATCATTTTTCTCTTTCACTTTGTTTTTGTTTTTTCACATACTGTGTTAGCAAGTTGAATGTTTAACTTACATCATTATTTTTCTAACTTTATTTTTCTACGAAATACATCTAATGTTATTTTCTTTTAAAAGCATACAATTGCGTCCTGAGAGTTTTTATAACAGCATCTTCAATATCATTTAACTCAAGGTGTTTTCATTTCCATTATTTTTTGTTTGAATTTTATGTTATTTGTATATTTAACTAAATAAGTGAAAATGGTCATCATTTCATTGATTTATAGATTAATTGAAAAATATTCATATGATTCAACTATGCAATTTATTGTGACTATGATTTGCTGTTTGGTCATATTTATAATTTTCTACTTTTATGACATTATACATATCTTTGTAGCTTCTATGTACGCATTTTATTAACTGCACACAGTTGAATTTTGTCATTTAATGTGGTAACCCAACATTTTAATAGAGATTTTAGTGTCTCTATCTAGTCAGATTTTTTTTTGCCAACTTCTTTTTAAGTTTTCTGTTTTCCTGATATTAATGGGTGTCTTGGTTTACTTTTTTGTATTAATTAAAGGGTATGTTGCTTATAGCAGGTGCTCTCTTTTGGGAGGACAAATAAAAATCATGTATGTTTATGGCATACAATATGATGTTTTGAAATATGTAGACACCGGAATGGCTCCAAGGAAATAATTCATATATGTATTCTCTCAAATAGTTGTCACTTTTTGGTAATGGAATACTTAAAATCAAGTCTATTGGAAATTTTCAAATATAATACGTAGTTATTAGCTATAGTTAGCAGGCTGTACAGAGGAGCTTTCCAACATAGTCCTCCTAACTCAAATTGTATAACCTGAGACCAATGTTCCCTCCTCCAGCTCCTGGTAGCCTCCATCTGCCAGTACAGCAAGACAGTGGAGCTGAGGGAAGCACTCACTCTCCTCCACTTAGGTCTGAATCTCACTCTGCAGTCCGTCCTACTCTCGTGGTCTTAGGAGAGGTAGAAAATAAACCAACAAAGACGCAGGAGATTTCTGATGCTCTAGGGAGAGCATGCGTGCACTGGACCTGCCAGACTGACCTCCAGTCACCTTCATCCTACCTGACTTCATTAAGGACTCCTGCAGGTAATTAAGATCAGACCAAATCTGGGGCAAATGTACATATTGAGGCCCTCTGAGATGGCTCGGTGTGCCAGGCAATCACACCCAGCGACTCGAGCAAATCCTAAAGCCTGACTTATCCGTGCACTGTTACTGTTTCCATGTGCTGTGACCTGTGTACAGTGCTTTTCCTTTTCAGTCACCCTGAATCTTTTTCTGTCTGTGCTTCATTTTTTGTCAGCACAAATTTACCCTGAGCCCAACTTGCTGTGATTCCCAATAAGTGTGGCCAGTTGCCGCTTGCTCCTGGGTGTGCATGCTTTCCCCATCAGTCACAATAGCCTGGACTACAGAGGCCCAGCCCACCCTAACACTACTCTTTGCTTTTAAGAGATCAACTTCTTAGAAAGTACCTACTAGTAAGGTTATGTAGCATTTGTCATTCTGTGTCTGGCTTATTTGACTTACAATAATGCCCTTCTCGTTCATGCTGTTCAACCTCTTTTTAAGGTAGAAGATACCCATGTGTACACATGCCACATGCTTTTATCTTCCATTACCTATTGCTGGACTCTTCAGTTGATCACATAGCTTAGCAAGAGCGAATAATATTGCAATGAACAGGAATGCAGTCATTTGTTTAACATATTGATTTCATGGGATCCAGCAATCACACAGCTTGGTTCATATCTAAAGGAAAGGTGAGTTTGTTGCTATTGCATTTTAGATAGTCCATGCCATGAAAGGTA
Organism: Myocastor coypus; assembly: GCA_004027025.1. Taxonomy (NCBI): domain Eukaryota; kingdom Metazoa; phylum Chordata; class Mammalia; order Rodentia; family Myocastoridae; genus Myocastor; species Myocastor coypus. The sequence goes on from PVJA010016041.1 coordinate 37,842, forward strand.
AAACTCTTTCTTTGCAAAATGCTTTCTGTACTGGATACACTACTGTGATTTTTGGCAGTATTCAAAACCTTTAACATATAGAATATAGTTTAACACATTGGTTATACCAGGGTGCCTCAGGACTGTGGAGGTCTGAGACCAAGAGGTCCTGAGGATATGCATACAATAGGTGCCAACTAGTCTGAGAAAGATAAGGGCTCAGTTCTTAGGGAAATTAAGATGTTGGTTAGCATGTATGTGGATAAACAGAAAAAGTGTGCACACATCTACCCACACACAACACACATGTATTACACATGCACCCAAGGAAAATGCATACCTCAGAATATGTATGAAAGGACTCCGAGTCTTCACACCAGACAGGTTAGTAAAGTTATTTCCCTCCACAAAATCAGTCTGTAAAGACTAGAAAATGTGGCAGAGTTCTCAAATGTCTCATCTTTGAATGAAAAGTGTGAAAATACTATAGATCCTGTGGAAATTCAGAAGAACAACAATAGATACTTGGAAAATCTTTCTTCTCTCAGGATGGAAAATATAGAAGAAATTGACAGATTTCTAGACAGGTAAAAAATACCAAATCTGAATAAAAATGATTTAAAAAAATCTGACTAACCCAATATCAGCAAATGAAATTTTAAAATGTAATAAAAAAAAAAAAAAAAAAAAAAAAACTTACCAACAAAGAAAAGCCCAGGTGCTGGTCAATTCACGGCTGAATTCTACAAGAAATTTAGAGGAAATTTAATCCCAACACTCCTCAAGTTCCTTAGTGAGGCTGAAAGGAGAGCAATGCTCCCTAGTTCATGTCTGGAGACAAGTATTACACTGATGCCAAAGTTGGAGAAAGACCCAATGAGAACAGAGAACTGTAGGCTGAAATCCATGATGAGCATAGAGGTGAAAATCCTCCATCACCAACAGAGCAAAAATCTTAACCAACGATTGCTCAACAAAGGATTTCTATGTAGAATATATAAAGAACTAACACAATAACAACAACAAAAAAATTACATCTCCAAAATTCAAAGGTAAAGGCTGGCCAGATAGCTCAGTGGAATAAAATGCCTGCTGAGGCAAAGCACAGGGACCAGGTTTGATCCCCAGCACCACACATAGTGCCAGCCCCAGCCCTGGAGCTCACTGAGATCACAACTGGCACACACCTGTCATCCTAGTGCTTGGGTGGCTAAAAATAAGAGGATCACTATGAGTCTGATCTGTGTAGTGAGACCCTGTAGACCCTGTACTAAGTACGTAAAAAAAGAAAAGAAATTTAAGGACACAATTCAAAAATACAAATGGCAACTACTACATGTATGAAAAAATGTTCCACAGCACTGACCATTCAATAAATGTGAATTAAAACAGCACTGAGATGCCATTTTACCCCAGAAAGAATGGCTGTCATAAAGCAATGAACTATCACAAATGCTAGAGTAGCTGTAGAGGAAAAAGAATCCGTCTCCACTGTTGGCGGGAATGTAGACTGGTTCAACTACTACTGATATTCATGTGGGAACTCCTCAAAAAACTAACACTGGGGAAAGGGAGATAGATCTGGTGGTCAAAGTGCCTGCCTGGAAAGCACAAGGACCAGGACCAATCCCTGGTACCCCATAGTGTGCCACACATTGATGCTGGGGGTAGTGGGACATGCCTCTAATCTCAGCTCGGGGGAAACTGAGACAGGAGGACCACTATGAGTGAGACCAAGCTGCACAACAAGACCCTGTACCAAATACATAAATAAATAAGAGACTGAAAAAAAACTAGGATTAGAAGTCCCTTTCAACCCAACTATTCCCTTTCATGATACTTTCCAAAAGAACTGAAAATATACCACAGTGGTATAAGTGTACCCGTGTTTATAGCAGCACAGTTTGTTATAGCCACATCTTGGAAACAATCCAAAGGCCCATTATGCAAGGAATGGATTAAAGAGATTTTTTTATACAATGGAGTATTACTACTCAGCTACAAAGAAAGACAAGCTTGAGGCCTTTATACGTAAGTGGATACCATGAAAGGCTGTACTAATACATAAAATAAGTCAGACCCACATGTGTAAATATTCTATTGTTACCCTGGTGTAGGAACCTGAAAGAAGAAATAAAATCTGAAAGGTATTACAGATACAGTAGAACAGAAAGAAACAGAACATAAGGAATAGATAATTTACATGAGCAAAAGGAAAAACAATAGGAAAAAAGGCAGGGGGAAAATCACTTAAGCATATACACAGGATAGCTTCAGATTGTACTACTAATTTCTATCAGTTTTATGAAGATAGCAAGCAGTGTTTACAAGTTTTACTTTGACTATCTTATATGATAATAACTGTGATCTCAGCAGCTACCCTGAAGACAGCAATGAGCAATGTAACAGTTATAGCTGAATGCCTTTCATCTTTTTTAAAATATATATATATGCATTGTCTCAGGTGGCATGGAGAACCACCTGAGCAACTTTCCTTGAAAGACAAGAAATTAGGGGGCTGGGGATACATTTCAACAACATAAGCATCTGCCTGGCAAGCACACGGTCATGAGTTTGGTCCCCAGTACCATAAAAAAGAGCAAGTCTCTCTATCTTGGCTGTGCCTGACCCTATTTCCAACACAAGGGCCAGAAAGGGTTCTATGCCTAATCTCAGGGTCGTGGGTCCATGCCCCATGTTTGGTATCAAATATAACAAACACTTTCTGGTCCTCATATTGGTCTAGAAGGTTTATATTTGTAATACTATGAATAAATTATTGGAATCCCATCAAGTGAATTCCAGTCAATCACTTCCAGTGCAACTCACAGAGAAAATAAAGACACGAAAGCATATTTAAAGTTATGGGGAGCCAAAGGGTCCTAAGTCCAGTCATGGTGATGGCTATCTGGAACAAAGGCCTCAACGTAGGGCCAAACCCAGGTTTTATTCAGTTATGAATGAGGAGTGGCTTGAGGATGAGTGACTAAGAATGGCAGGAAGTAGGTGAGTACTGTGAGCTGGGTTGGGTGAGAGGCCTGCATTTACTTCTGTTATCTGCACAGAGAAGGATATGCAGAAAAAGTAACTTGAATTATACAACTGAGATAGCATCTAACATTTTGAGGTCCAGTACTTCAGCTCTGACATGTAATCTTTCAAGCTCCAGGAAGCCATAGCCTCTATGTTGAGGCTTGATTCAGGCCAACAGTGTGGAGCAGTGGCTCTTTATCCTGTCTCAACCCGGCTCAAATTAAAGAGCAACAAGTGTGAGTTATCCGGAAAACACGCATGCTGTCTTCAAAGACTACCATCAGCACTTCAGCTAGAACAATATGCATTGCTTAAAGCCAACTGAAGGAATAAGGAAAAATCCTAGCCAGCTCTGTACCTATTAATATATGGATATAGGGTCAGGCACAGCCAAAACAGAGACAGATGCTCTTCTTTTGAGGAGAGCTGCACAGGCATGCTTCCACATAACATTGTATCTATTATTTTATACTCTCTTTTTTTTCACTGAACTTTGTTTTAACGGGTCTCAAAATTCTGTGGCAGATTTTTGGTCAGGTTGTTTCCATTAAAAAGTACTGATTTTAAGAACTAATAACTAGAAAACTACCATGCACAAAAAACACAATGGTTCACAACACAATCTCCTTTCCTTCTGAAGGTTTTATGATGCATTGTTATCATTAACCAGTCCTTCACTATTAAATTTAAATGGCCAATTGGGAGAAACAGATCTGAGACCAGTCTTCAGCCACTGATTAAGACTGGGGTGACAGGTGTTAGGGGTAATATTCACTTAGCCTTGTGAGTTTTCTGGGCAGACTTGGTGACCTTGCCAGCTCCAGCAGCTTTCTTGTCCACAGCTTTGATGACACCCACAGCTACTGTCTGTCTCATATCACAAACAGTGGAGATGACCAGAGGTGGGTAGCCAGAGAAGCTCACAATGCACATGGGCTTGCCTGAAACCATGTGAACGGCAGCATCACCAGATTTCAAAAACTTGGCCCCATCTTCCAGCTTCTTACCAGACCAGCAATGAATCTTTTCTTTTAGCCCAACAAACTTGCAAGCAATATGAGCTGTATGACAATCCGGTACAGGGGCATAGCCAGCACTGATCTGGCCAGGATGGTTCAGGATAATCACCTGAGCAATGAAACCAGCTACTTCCATTTGTGGGTCATTTTTGCTGTCACTGGCAAAATTGCCACGGCGGACATCTTTGACAGACACATTCTTGATGCTAAAGCCCACACTGTGCCCATGAAAACCTTCACTCAAAGCTTCATGGTGCATTTTAAAAACTTGACTTCAGTGGTGACATTGACTGGAGCAAAGATGATACCATGCCAGGTTTGAGGACTCCAGTCTCCATTCAGCCCACAGGGACACTGCCAATATCACCAATTCTGTAGACATCCTGGGGGGGCAGCTGCAAAGGCTTGTCAGTTGGACGAGTGGGTGGAAGGATGCAATCCAAAGCTTCAAGCAGGGTGGTTCTGCTGGCATTGACATCTTTACAGGTGAACTTCCATCCTTTGAACCAAGGCGTGTTAGCACTTGGCTCCAGCATGTTGTCACCATGCCAACCAGAAATAGGCACGAAAACTACAATGTCAGAGTTGTAGCCAATTTTCTTGATGTAGGTGCTTACTTCCTTAACAATTTCCTCGTATCTCTTCTGGCTATAGGGTGGCTTCGTGGAATCCATTTTGTTAACACTGACATTTAGTTATTTCATACCCAGTGTGTAAGCCAGATAAGCATGCTCACGGGTCTGCCCACTCTTGGAGATACCAGCTTCGAATCCACCAATGCCAGCAGCAACAATCAGGAACATATCAGTCAGCCTGAAATGTGCCTGTAATTCCATGTTGTTGATGAAGCATGTGTGTCTAGGGGCAACAATGATGGTCACATAATACTGGCTGGTCTCAAATTTCCACAGGGAGATGTCAGCGGTGATATCACACTCACACTTGGCTTTCAGCTTGTCCAAGACCCAGGCACACTTGAAGGAACGCTTCCGCATGTCAGCAGTCTCCTTCTCAAATTTTTCAATGATCCTTTTGTTGATGTCACTGCATTTGTAGATCAGGTGGTAGTGGTGGACTTGCCGGAGTCCATGTGTCTGATGACAGTGACATTAATATGAATCTTTTCCTTTCCCACTTTGGTTTTTATTTAGTGGTGGTTTTCACTACACTTTTGTGGCAAACCCATTGCAAAAAAAAAATAATAATAATAAATAAAATACATAAATAAATAAAAAATAGAAAGAACAAGGAAAAATTAAGGTTTATTAAAAGGAAGAATTAATGTTTAATCATTTGATTAATCTTGCATACATGTATCTGGCAATCTGAGCAACAAATTTAATGATAATAATATGGAACAACTCTTTGGCAGGCCAAATAGTTCAGCAGATTAAATTGCCTACAAGCAGGCTCCGGGGCTGGGGACTTGATCTCCACACCTGCTGTGCTAGCCCCACCCCTGGGGCACACTGAGAGGGCAATTGAGACTGGGCATGGTGACACTGCCTATAATACCAGCTCTAGGGAGCTGTAAACAGGTGGGTCGCTATGAGTTCAGTCTAGTAGTGAGACCCTGAACATCCTGTGGACTCTTTCCTAAAATATAGAAAAGACCAAGAAGAAGAAATAGGAGGAGGAAGAGGAGGAGAAGGAGAAGGAGAAGGAGAAGGAGGAGAAGGGGAGGAGGAGGAAGAGGAAGGAGGAGGAGCAGGAGGAAGAAGAGGAAGAAGAAGAAGAAGAAGAAGAAGAAGAGGAAGAGGAAGAGGAAGAGGAAGAGGAAGAGGAAGAGGAAGAGGAAGAAGAAGAGGAAGAGGAAGAGGTAGAAGAACTACTTTTAGTTTTGCACTCTTGTTTTGAACTTCTGTACCATTTTTATTGTCTTATATTGCTTTGTTTATGTCTTTGCTCTAGTTTTTTTCTTTGTTTTTTTCTCTTTCAAATAAAATGTTAAAAAATATCTAATCTTCAAAGAAACAAAATAATAGGATAACATGACCCATTCAAAGAAAAAATTAAATCTTCAGAAAATTACTAAAAAACCAGATTCTGACTTACATCACAAAACTTTGTAAATAAGTATTTTGACTATCCTCACCCAAAATTAATATAATATTTTATGCTATAAAATATTATAATATAAAATCAAGAAAATATTATATAAAGAAAATAAAAGAATTGGGACTGGGGAAATAGCTCCCTGGCACAAGTGCCTGCCTGGCAAGTGCAAGATTGTGAGTTCGAACCCCGGTCTTGCAAAAAAAAAAAAAAGAGAGAGAGAGAGAAGGAAGGAAGGAAGGAAGGAAGGAAGGAAGGAAGGAAGGAAG